>JAANYP010008062.1:0-19402 GCA_020465985.1 Centrapalus pauciflorus
TGTGAATGATCATTCACATTAGGGTACGCTGGAATCTCATAGGTACGCTGATGAACCTGATTCTCTCTCTCTCTCTCTCTCTCTATATATATATATATATATATATATATATATATATATATATATATATATATATATATATATATATATGTATATGTATATATATATATATAAAATAATAATAATAATAATTATTATTATTATTATATAATTATTTATATTTCATTTACTCTCTATATATATACAAACACACATCCTTTCATTTATTTCATATCTATTCTCTCGTTACTCTCTTTCTGTATATAATTATTTGTATTTCATTATATTTTATATATACATACATATTATTTCAATTTTCTCAACTTAACACAATCAAAATATTGTATAAATTCTTTCATTTTTATCATTTCAAATTCTCAAAAAAAAAACATTGAACATATTTGGGGTGTTCAAAACATTGATCTCAACGCTGATTCGGTTTGATGATTTTGAAAACGAATATTCGGACCAAGACTTTGCGTAGATTAGTTTTCATTTTAATGTTTATATTCTTAATTGAATGTTTTATGTTATGTTTGATTTTAATATTATTAATTAAATGTTATTTTTTATTTTAATATTTTTATTTTAAGTTTAAAGTGAAAGTAAAATAAATCGAATGGCAACCACACCCTCGGAATGACATAAAAATGGCATTCCATGGCAAAGCTGACGTGGCGCTGACGTGACGGCAATTTTGAGTGGCATCAATGACAACCACTCCCTGTGGCCTTGTAACACCAATATTGTCTGTCTTTTTTACAATCTCTTAAGTCAAAGTTTTACACAACCCCTCATAAAGCAAAGCAGGAATAAACTCACTCGTTTTAAATAATATTCAACTCTTTTTCATATATTTACAAGGAACTCATCGTGTAATATAATCCCAAATATCATTTTCTTTGAAACCAAATTTCTCAATCATTTGTCTTCCTTTCCACCCGTTGACTCATTCTTCTTTCCCCGCTTCCCGTTAATGGCGGCTCACTTTCTGTTCCTTCTTCTTCCCACTCAAATCAAACCCCCTTCTTTTCTCTCTCCCTGAAACCCCCCTCTCTCTCCGATTCCATGGATCCCGTCCTCCAAACCATACTTGCCGCCATAGCCAGCTTCCTCATCATCACCATCATCTTCTCCTTCATCTACGTCCTCTGCCGGACCACCAGAAAAAACCCCCAATCCCGACACCGAACCAGACAGATCCGATCCGCACCCAATCTCGCTACATCGTCTTCCTTCATCAGCGTCGCCGAGAGCCAGCTTTTTGATCCCTCTCTAAATCAGATCGAGATGTCTGACCTCGTCAAAGCCACTCGTGATTTCTCCCCGGATCTCATCGTTGGCGACGGAAGTTTTGGGCTAGTCTACAAGGCTAATCTCCCTTCCGGCGTCACTGTCGCCGTGAAGAAGCTCGGTGCCGACGCCTTCCAAGGATACCGAGAGTTTCGGGCCGAGATGGAGACGCTTGGTAAAATCCGACACGATAACATCGTTAAGTTTTTCGGGTATTGTGCGACGGGTTCGGATCGGATCTTGATTTACGAGTTTATCGAAAAAGGGAGTCTTGACCAATGGCTTTATGACACGTCATCATTTAACAATGAGAATCAGACGTTACGGTCACCGTTATCTTGGAAGACCAGAATCAATATCATCTTAGGAGTAGCTAAAGGGCTAGAATTTATGCATAATTTGGATACACCGATAATTCATAGAGACATCAAAGCTAGTAATGTCTTATTGGATGCCAATTTCGAAGCCCATATCGCGGATTTTGGGCTAGCCCGAAGGATTGAAGACTCGCATTCCCACGTATCGACTCAAGTAGCCGGGACAATGGGATACATGCCACCGGAGTACTTTCATGGTGCCACGGTAGCTAGTGTAATGGGAGACGTATATAGTTTTGGGATACTGATGTTTGAGATTGCCACTTCTAGGCGTCCGAATTTGCCAATGAAGGATGAAGACGGAAAAGAGATTCGGTTGGTTGAATGGGCTACGAGTATGGTTTCGCAGAATCAAGAAATGAAAATGGTAGATGCCAGGTTATCGAAAGAAGACTTAAAAGAAAACGAGGTTTTGGAGTTCTTTAAGATTGCTACATTTTGTACTACTGAAATGAGCAAGTTACGACCTCATATGAGTGAAGTTGTTAAATCATTGAATAGAATTCAAGAAGAGACAACAACTTAATAAATTTTAGTAAGTTTTTTGTTTTATTTTCTTAGAATTTATAGATTTGAAAGGGGGTTTTATTGTTTGGGCATTTATAATTATGGGTTCAAGATAAGAACTTAAGAAGGATGCATGTAATGATGTAAGTAGCATACAATGTAAAGAATAATAGTGAAATGCACAACTCAAATTATAATAATGATGATATTTATAAAACAATAATATATTGTTATCTTTTTGTGTTAAATTGCTTTTAGAAATTCATATTTAAATTATGAGTAAGTGAAGATGAGTTTGTTTTTCATTAAAGCTGATAAAACATGAAATATAATTTATGTATATTTTAGTTTGACGGCCTTACTTTCAAAATTAACATTTAAGCATCTTATTTTGTAAAACACTCATATCAAAAAACATAATAACTACTTTGATTTGTACATGACAATTAAACTAGGGGAATCTGGAATATGAATTGAAAAGAATGGAATCTTAAATTTATAATTTTTTTGAATAATGATAGTTACATATAATTATAGATTGACATTAAAAAAATATGAACCTTTCATTCACATTTTTAATGTTTTTGATTCTATTCATGTTGATAAGAAGACGAAAGAAATGAAATTTTTATCAAACTCAATTTTCATCCCTCACATGACTTTTAAACCTTGTAAACTTAAGCAATTACTTTTTTTTTTTTACGATTACATCATACCAAATGTCTATTTTAGTTTCATTAAACTAGTTAACTAGGTGTGATTCTAATTTCTAAGCAAGAGCTTTAGCCACCTTTTGATTGGAGCTGAATCTTTTGTTTTTAAAGAAATGTTGAACAAAATAGTTGTAGTTACAACTTAAATGTGTTAAATAACACAAAAAATAATAATAAAATAAACATATTGATTAGGATTTTTAGTTTGTGTATTATTTGAAAGGATAAAAACATTAACGCTGTTTTATTAAAAATTGAGTTTGTAAAAAGATACTTGAAAAAAATGACTTATGTTTTTAAAATAAAAATTATAAAATTCCAACACGGGCTTATTTTTTTTTTCCAAAATTAGAATATTAAGCCCCTCTTTCATGTCATGTCAGCATGCTTTTGAGTAGCCAAATAAAAATAAACTAGTTTATAACCTACGTATTACGTGGATATTTTTAATTAAATTTATTTATGTAAAATGTATATGAGTAAAAATAAAAACATACAAAAATAATAATTGTGTTTATTTTTTATTATTTACAGATTAAAAAATAGAGTATATTTATATTTTTAAAAAAATATTAAATTGTATTTATCTATTATTTTTTATAAGTTGTAATTATCTTTTTGGTGTACGTAGAGGTGACACGTGACATTTGATGTTTTCCTTTATTATACATAATAATAATAATTTCCACAACTAATTCAAATTTTTACATTTGAATCTAATTGTGATTATTGTGGATAATAATGATAGATATTTATTTTAGGTAAACATTAATTTTAAATGTTACAAAATCTAATTTATTACTAATTGATTAATGAAAAAAATAAAGTCAAAATTTAATGCAATTAAGTTAAGGTGTTAAATATAGAAAAAGATGTGGAAAAATAAAAATTTCTTATATTGTAGAAGTGACATATGACATGAATTGTTTTGTTTTATTATAATATATAGGTTAATCAACCCATGTATTACATGGTTTGATTTAGAAAATACATATTTTTTTTATATTTTAATAAATTATTATAAAATTTATATATAACTAAAATAAAAAAATTGAAAGCTAGTTAAATTAAAGATAAAAGAAATACTTAGTTGTTTGATATTAAATAAAAATATATTATTATATTGTATTATTAAAAACAGATAATATGTATTTGCAAAAAATGTTTCTTTTAATTTTTATTAACTTCAAATATGAAATATCAATGTAAGAAACAAAAAACTTCAATTATGTGAATGTGTATATATTTTGAAAATGATAAAATATCAAAATGGAATATCTGAAAATGAACAATCAAAATTTATCATATTCACAATTAAAGTTTTATCAATTAAATTTTAAATTTTGTTAGCAAATTAATTAACAAAATTTTTTAACTTTATTTACTACACTTCTATATTTAAATCCAAATTTTCACATTTGAATTTAACTATGATCATTAAGGATAATAATGACACATATTTATTTTAGGTAAATATTAATTTAATATTAATTCATTAATGAAAAAACTAAAATCAAAATTTAATGTAATTAAGTTAAGGTAGTAAATATGGAAAATGAATTTAAAAAATGGCATAGGTATAATTATTGATTTTAATTAAGGGTATAAGAGACATTTCATAAATAATTATGAGTTGTCATTAATCTGGACCATTGATTTCTTTCCATCCAATGGTCCAGAAACTCCAAGTGGTTTTCTTATTATATATAGTATAGATACTTATCAGTCCAAAATGGGGAGAAAAAGATCAATTAGAATGTTGATGAGATAGATACTACAAAAATAAAAGAATCTCAATCAATATATAAATATGTAACAAAGTATATAGAACTTAAAAATTAATTATTATTTTAATTAATCTGTTTATTGTAGGTTAAGCCGTTAGGATCGCAGTACCAATACATTTTTCCAAATGTATTGATATTGTACATTGAACTTTTTTTTAACTCATATGATCTGTGCACTTAGTTTCAGTTTTAGCAAGATACATTTTTATATAGAGCTTAGTTTTTCGTATAGACGGAGCCCGGTTGAAATATACAAATATATTATATTGAAACAGAATACTAAAATACGTGTATCATATATGTAAGAAAAAAAATCATATATCATATCAATACATTTGAGAAAGTATGGTGTTATCTATATACATATACACATATATATATATATACATACATACATATATATATATGTATATATATATGTATATATGTATATATATATATATGTATATATATATATATATATATATATATATATATATATATATATATATATATATATATATATATATATATATATATATAATATGGTTCGAGAGAGTACCTCCATTATGCAGCGCACCAGAAGGTACCACCTTTAAAAAAACTTTTTTTAAAATTTTTTTTCATAAACATGTTTTAATTAGCATTATGAAGATCGTATGTAAATTTCACATACATTCACATCTTCTAGCTCCTAAAAAGTGATGTGAACACACACTTACATGATTTTGAATACATGTGAACTCACATTTATGTGATGCGTGTTTTCATGCACTTAGAGTGTTCGGATTTGCGTGAAATTCACATATGATCTTCATAATGTTAATTAAAACATGTTCATGAAAAAAAATTTCAAAAAAAAAACTTTTAAGACTGGTACCTTCTGGTGCGCTGCATAATGGGTGGTACTCACTTGAACCTAAATCTATATATATATATATGTATATATATATATATATATATATATTAATGATGCAGGTTGGCTAGGTTAGGTTGATTGATTCATGGAAAGATCATGCAACTGGGACTTGGTTAAAAAATTGTAAGGTTTTGTAGTGGAATGAAACTGGGGATGGATGTATATTCTATCTACTGCACATGGTTAAGTTGACCCTAGTGATCAATTATTGATTAATCTCATGTGCCCATACATCACGCCAACAAATTTTTATTTCACATTTATTTCCTTATTTATTTACAATATTATTTCTACTCTTCTATTACTTTTCATGTTGAAAGTTTATATTATCTAGAAACATACATTTCTTATAATGTTTTAACCACATTAATTAATGGGATTAAGATATTGAATTATTATGATCAATACCCTAGTTATCGATCGTGATTGCTTAATTGGCCTTGAACGGTTATTGAATATCGAGTACAATGGACTTGTTGATTCAATTTGAGATGTTATAGTCTTGATCCTCATATGGAGTGTGATGATGTTGGTCACACCAAGTACGTATTAGATTGAATATAATATATTTAGGGTTCAGTAACCTGGTTCGATTCTATAGATGAATAATACTGGGTCGAATATTGAACTATTTTAGACATTTGATCTTTAAATGTCTTCTTAATATTTTTTTTGAACAGCCAAACGGATAACTAGCCCAGAGCTTCGGCAATGCCATCACCCAAGACTAGAAATCCAAGAAGTATTATTAATAATAAAAACTAGCAAGATGCTAGAAGGATTACATAATTAAAAAGATAATAAAGGATTACAACTCCACCCAGACCAGGAGACATTAAAACACTTCCCCCTATATTTAACCCAAGCAAACAACGAAGCCTGAAAGTCATCGATCACCTGAGAGGGAACAAAACTTCTTTTATTGAAGACCAAATCATTCCTAGCTTTCCAAATGAACCAAAACAAACCGCCAATTGCCGCTTCAAGAAATAGTCTTCTCTTTCCATTACTTTAATGATTCAATTAAAAATTAAATAAACAACTCAAAGAGTGCTTTGATATGTTCTCAAACAAACTCCATTTTTGACTTAATTTGATGCATTACTAACTTTGTGAATGATGATTTGATATTTATTCAGTGTGATTTTTTATATCTTGAAGTGTTGACATGATTCATGTAAATTGGAGTATTTTCTTATTGGTTAATTAATTAAGCTTTGTCAAAAGTTTGACGAAACTTCGGCCCCTCGTAAGTTTTGAAAAATGAAATGTCATGATGTAATAAATCTTAATTATGGCATGATAGTTCTTTATTTGACCAAAATTACAAAATTTGGGGGGAAGTGAACCCCACAATAAGTAAATAATAAAATAAAATTAAGAAAAATGTACTAACAATTGTTCTTTTTTATTTTGGCTAAAGTCGTACAATAGCAGTATACTTTTTAAGGTGTATCGATATAGTACGTGTACTTTTTATATTGTTAATATGATACCTACACTTTTTTATGACCAGTTATTTCGTCTAGCTTTGCGCAATTGTGGGAGAATCGTCGGTTCGAACTTGTTCATCGTTGGATCTACGTGAAACTTGAGGAGAAGCTTCGCAACACATAGTTCTTCGATCTAGACGGTGGAGATCGTCATTAGAGATTTCTACATAGGTCTGTAGGTGTTTGAAGTTGGATGTGCTGTGTGATTTCTCCTATCAGGTTCTCATAAGGACGAGAGAGTGTATTTGATATTTCAATTATGGAAATTTGAACATTAATAAAAAGAGAAATTCCGCTCCTATCAGATATAGCCAGTAACCGGTTACCAAATGTATCATATTGGTATGAAAAAATGTAGTACACGTATCAAATTTGAACGATTCAGAAAGTACACGTATAATATGAATAATTAAAATAGTACACGTACCATATCGATACATTTTAAAAAGTACACAACTATTCTACGGCTTTAACCCCCTTTTTTAATTCTTTTTTCCTTTAACTCCTTTTTATTTATCTTTGTCTTCTCAAAGAAATTGAAAGAGATTATAGTGGTATTTGTTTTTTAAGAGATTAAACGTCTGAAAACCATGACTGAAATAAAGAGGAGACCTTCACGTCTGAAATTAAGAGGCTCTAAATTTTAATTCAGACTAGTCTCTTTCTTTTAAAATTCAGAGGAAAATTTAGAGTTTGTAACATCTTAAGTCTGAATTTAAACAAACAATACAAATTAAGTTAAGATCTGAAATTTAGACTTCAGACCAAATTAAGACCCTCTTAATTGAAAACAAACACACCCTATATGAATATATCGATCGTCGACAAATCAAAGAATCATGTTTGACCACATATGAACAGTATCAATGATTGAGGTAGAAGAAGTAAAACAGATGGACATACAAAATAAAATCGAAACATATAAATTAGTTTCTACATTTTCATTAGCTAAAAGATGGCATAAGGCCATCCCTAAATAATAAACACGAAATCTCTGATCTATCAATAATTAAATTGTATGGTCATTTAAGAGAAGAACCACATAAACCAAAGATATGAAAGAGCGAATTAGTTAGCGTTCCTCATAATTGTGATCACTTGTTACATGAAATCATTTGGATCAAAGTTTAAAATTAGAAAACCAAGAGCTTTAGCCACCTTTTGATTGGAGCTGAATCTTTTGTTTTTAAAGAAATGTTGAACAAAATAGTTGTAGTTACAACTTAAATGTGTTAAATAACACAAAAAATAATAATAAAATAAACATATTGATTAGGATTTTTAGTTTGTGTATTATTTGAAAGGATAAAAACATTAACGCTGTTTTATTAAAAATTGAGTTTGTAAAAAGATACTTGAAAAAAATGACTTATGTTTTTAAAATAAAAATTATAAAATTCCAACACGGGCTTATTTTTTTTTTCCAAAATTAGAATATTAAGCCCCTCTTTCATGTCATGTCAGCATGCTTTTGAGTAGCCAAATAAAAATAAACTAGTTTATAACCTACGTATTACGTGGATATTTTTAATTAAATTTATTTATGTAAAATGTATATGAGTAAAAATAAAAACATACAAAAATAATAATTGTGTTTATTTTTTATTATTTACAGATTAAAAAATAGAGTATATTTATATTTTTAAAAAAATATTAAATTGTATTTATCTATTATTTTTTATAAGTTGTAATTATCTTTTTGGTGTACGTAGAGGTGACACGTGACATTTGATGTTTTCCTTTATTATACATAATAATAATAATTTCCACAACTAATTCAAATTTTTACATTTGAATCTAATTGTGATTATTGTGGATAATAATGATAGATATTTATTTTAGGTAAACATTAATTTTAAATGTTACAAAATCTAATTTATTACTAATTGATTAATGAAAAAAATAAAGTCAAAATTTAATGCAATTAAGTTAAGGTGTTAAATATAGAAAAAGATGTGGAAAAATAAAAATTTCTTATATTGTAGAAGTGACATATGACATGAATTGTTTTGTTTTATTATAATATATAGGTTAATCAACCCATGTATTAAATGGTTTGATTTAGAAAATACATATTTTTTTTATATTTTAATAAATTATTATAAAATTTATATATAACTAAAATAAAAAAATTGAAAGCTAGTTAAATTAAAGATAAAAGAAATACTTAGTTGTTTGATATTAAATAAAAATATATTATTATATTGTATTATTAAAAACAGATAATATGTATTTGCAAAAAATGTTTCTTTTAATTTTTATTAACTTCAAATATGAAATATCAATGTAAGAAACAAAAAACTTCAATTATGTGAATGTGTATATATTTTGAAAATGATAAAATATCAAAATGGAATATCTGAAAATGAACAATCAAAATTTATCATATTCACAATCAAAGTTTTATCAATTAAATTTTAAATTTTGTTAGCAAATTAATTAACAAAATTTTTTAACTTTATTTACTACACTTCTATATTTAAATCCAAATTTTCACATTTGAATTTAACTATGATCATTAAGGATAATAATGACACATATTTATTTTAGGTAAATATTAATTTAATATTAATTCATTAATGAAAAAACTAAAATCAAAATTTAATGTAATTAAGTTAAGGTAGTAAATATGGAAAATGAATTTAAAAAATGGCATAGGTATAATTATTGATTTTAATTAAGGGTATAAGAGACATTTCATAAATAATTATGAGTTGTCATTAATCTGGACCATTGATTTCTTTCCATCCAATGGTCCAGAAACTCCAAGTGGTTTTCTTATTATATATAGTATAGATACTTATCAGTCCAAAATGGGGAGAAAAAGATCAATTAGAATGTTGATGAGATAGATACTACAAAAATAAAAGAATCTCAATCAATATATAAATATGTAACAAAGTATATAGAACTTAAAAATTAATTATTATTTTAATTAATCTGTTTATTGTAGGTTAAGCCGTTAGGATCGCAGTACCAATACATTTTTCCAAATGTATTGATATTGTACATTGAACTTTTTTTTAACTCATATGATCTGTGCACTTAGTTTCAGTTTTAGCAAGATACATTTTTATATAGAGCTTAGTTTTTCGTATAGACGGAGCCCGGTTGAAATATACAAATATATTATATTGAAACAGAATACTAAAATACGTGTATCATATATGTAAGAAAAAAAATCATATATCATATCAATACATTTGAGAAAGTATGGTGTTATCATACGATCTTAACCCTTTATTATATTAGTATTATATGTAGTAAAAATAATACTTTTGTGAAATAAAATATATTGTTTTAGTGCGTATATCCACTTATTCACCTAAGTGGGAAACTGGGAACTGAGAAACTTCTTGTTAACGTGGGCCCAACCGAACCATAGAAATAAAGCATTTCCAAATAGGGCCTGGTGATTGGTGAATAATTTTGAACCTAAGTCCCAGGCCTATTAAGAATAGTATTGTATTCTTGTTTGGATAATCGGATCGATCCAACTTTGGTGTAAAGGTTTAAAATGTTTTATATACTGTAAAACTTTGTGAAAGGGGGTTTATAAATTATCGACAAATTGTAGGTAGACTTTGTATCTTAACTTAGTTTGCTTTTTTATATTCATAGGATTGACATCATAAGCCCCAACTTTTAAATTTTTAAGTTATGTTTAGATGATTTTTCAAATAGCTTTTAGAAGTATTTTTAACTTATAAAAAATAAAATTATAGAAAAACATTACTTAATTAATTAATTATGAATTTATGATTCTAATTTGGTTCATTTATTTATATACGCTTTTATATTATTCTATATTTTTTAGCCCCAAGTCCAACTACTTTATCAAACACATCATTTAACAAAAAGCTATACAACTTCAGGTTACCAAATCCAACTGGTTTTATCGAGTACGACCTTAGTATTATATATATAATTTTATTCCTAAAAGAAATTGAAGTTGTAAATACAAATCCACTCTCGATAGATGCTCATTGATGTTTACCTCTTTCCTAATCACAAGCACGCTTTAATTAGCAATTTAGCATTTGGATTCCCATAGAGTCATGTGAAAAAGAATGATGTCTAACTTTTTGGTTAGTGTGTTTCGCTCTCGTTGTTAGAGAAAAAATGTAAGTCGAACATGAGGTGGTTAATGTCTATAATCGAACCATAAGAGAACCAGCTATATTTAATTCCTCTTCGTTCGGTTTCGATTATAATTTAAAAACTAATGTGACAGTTATGTTTACCGGTTAATCACAAATGAACCTAACATATAACATATAGTGTCCTTTTTAAAAGTTATATAATATTCTTAGATTTTGTTCAATATGTGCATAATATATGACTTTATTTAAATTTAAAAATAATTTATGAAGAAAGTAAGAAACAATACTTAAATGATCTAACCATAAAAAAAATAAGAAAGTGTTCAAGATTTCAACACCAAAAAGTAATATATGTAGTAAAAGTATAATAATATATCATTAAATTTATTACAATCATACTTTTGAAAAACTTATTAAGAACTATTCTATAAATGAAAATATTCAACTTATAAGTTTTCAGCTATAGTTAAAAAATATGTAAATTTTGAAGGGTTCAACTAAAATGAAAGACATTCAAGTTTTAAGCTTTTAACAAAATAAAGTGTAGGCTTGATCAAAAGTGCTTTAGTAAGCGAGAATTTTCGTTTAGAGTTTTTAATAAAACTGAAAACATGATGATTTTTAAAAATACACATTTTAGATATGTGAATGTGTTTAGATGTGTTATAAATAGTTTGACGTTTTCATTTTTCACTCCCCTTTATAACATAGATTTAGATGACTAGATTGAAACAAATTGTGAAAACCTCAAAAATGTGTTTTCAAACTTCTTTGTAAACTTGAATGCTAAATTAAAAATTAAAAACTGAAAACATAAAAAACAAAATGGATTTGAACGTGTATTCCAGATACCATTGTTTTCAAGGTAAAATTTCTTAAAAACAGGTTAACTAAACGGGCCCAAAAGTTTGAGAATTAAATTGAAATATTGAATACTAGGTTATTACTCATGTATTACATGGGTTAATTTTAGAAATTTATATTTATATATATGTATAATAAAATAATTATATATGAATAATAAAGTTTGCTTAATTTTAGTTATATATTAATTACATGACGTGACAAAAGGAGAGAGCGACATGTAGCAAATTAAATTAAAGCATGTCATGTGACATGTAGTTACTCTTTTAATAATATAGATAGATGTTATTGTGAGGTAGCTACCGACAAATCTTGATTTTTCAATGCGAAGGATGTGTTTTCTCATGCCATGTGAATATGTGATGTGTGTACATTTTGAATCATAAGCAATTGAGATGAGCAAAGCCGGTTTCCATATATTTGGGAACAAACTTGTAAGTGGGAATAGGTATAATGATCTTCCAATAAGTAAAAAGAAAAAACTAGAATTTATCATACAATCCATAATTAAATAAATTTTATCCTCTATGCTTCAAAACATATTTTAGGCATGATTTTTCAAGAATTTTCTTGTTTTAAAAGAATTTGATGTAACTTTTTTCTATTTTAATTGTCATTTTGATTCCATCTGTTTATCTATATTTACATCAAATTAAGTAAAAATGGTTAAATCCTTATTAACAATTCAATTATTGAAATGTACAATGGTGAAATCAATGATGTAAACCATGATCATCGCAAAGCCCTTTAAAGAAAACTACAAAGTGTAAACTCCGATCATAATTTTCACAATTATATTTTACTGGTTTTTTGTTCAATCAAATGTTTCAAATATATCAACAAAAAGAGCTACTCAATCTTGTATAAATTTGAGTGCATCTACTAGATATTCTATACAACATGAAGATATGGTTGAAAATCTATAAGTAAATGAGCTTCGTGCCAAAAGGCTTATGGTTTTGGTGATATCCTAAGTGTTGTCCCAACAAAAAGGTTGCGTGTTCAAGTTTTAATTGATACATTGACGGTGGTATAAGATACGTTGTAACACATGTTAGTCTTTCAAAAATACAAAGTAAATGGTTTCATTAACATAATTATATAAAGATTCAACATGACTGTATTCAATCGATAAATGAGTATAAGCAAAAATAACGTTTGATGCTTATGTCTTGGTACTAGCTCTTAGTGGAACATCATTGTTTACAGACATAGTGAAAATTGCCTTCTTATTGTCAATACTTTTGTTGACCGTTTGGTACGAAGGAAACGTCAAAGCGTACAACAACTTATTACTCTATTTAAATAAATTACTATGCTTTTATAAGAAACAAAAAAGGAAATAAATCTTGTTTTCAAAACATCACCATATTAGACAAAACTTCATCATCAGAGTATATTTTCAAAACTCACATTTTAGTCTAATGGCTGCTTTGTTGCATGATACAAATTTTATTTGGTAGAAATACTGAAATACATACGTTAAAGTTACATATCAATCTTGACCAGAATATTTACTTATATTTATTATTTATGTTCATAATGATCCAAATGAAAGATGAGGTTTTATTGGTCAATCAACGTTATTTTTTTAAAATCATATTTGGCATTATTATTTTTTTATTGAAACTGTGTAATTTGTTACCAGTAATTCAGGTTAACAAAATGAAATCATATTTTAATTTATGGTTTATAATATTAAAATCATTATGTTTCAACTTTTTATCAGTTTGGTCACTGATACGATTTTTTCCATACGGAATCCATTACAGAATCCATATGTTTAAACAATGAGTTATGAGTTATATTGGATTATAATGAATCATTTTTAACACTTCAATTTTTGTAATGAAAAAAAACGTGTTAGAGACAAAATTGTTAAAAAACTGAAAACTTGATGACTTTTTTCAACACAGATCTTAAAGTAAAATGTGACATTTTTTTAAACTTGAACAACAGGTTACCGGTAACAGATTTCACACTTTCAATGAAAAATAACATAAGGACTAAACTGATAAAAAATAACGTTGAGAGACCAAAATGATAAAAACTATAAAAACATGATAATTTTTTTTTCTATTAACATTAAAAATTGCGTAATTGACCCATTTGCATTTTTTTAATGGTGATTCTCAATTAAAAATACGTTCCTTCATCTTGGTGAAGGTTGTATAAGTTGTAACTTATTCTTTAAAAAAATTCAAAGCAAAACTATTTATAATTTCAAGACATTTGTAAGTTACAACTTTTTCTCAAATATCAACTGTTTCAGAAAAAAATTATGATTTTTTGAAATTATTTTATTATATTTATAAATTATATAAAACAATTTCATAACTGTGTTTATATATAATTTTTTTGACAAGTACGACAAACCGGTTGATCATTGATGATTCTCGAGATAATCCCTCACATCATTAAGTGAATAAGTGGTGTTTATTCATTAAAAAAAACTCATTTAAATTCAAATCTTATATATATATATATTAAAGAAATAAATGATTAAAGCTAAAGTATGATTTTCCGTATGTTTGTTTGATTAATGAATAGTTTTTGTTTTAACTATTAATGACGATGATGATATTGTAAAAATGAGTAAACAACACTCCCACGTCGCCATCATTATCTCGCCATATTGCTTCTTTCAACAACTACACCTTTACCCATTTAAATATTTTCATTTTTTTATATTTATTAAATATGGCTTTAAAATCTTCATTTCCATCCTTATCAGGTATTGAATTCTCGTCTCCATCAGGTATTGAGAATCCTCTTCGAGATATCAGGTTTTATAACATTCTAAAAATATAATAAGTTTACACTACAAATTATAGTTTAACTAAAAAACATATGTATATAAATTTTAAAACAAATTATATCAACATGTTTGAGCTATATACGTAGATAAATAATAATTTATAATAAAACTAACATAAAAATTATGTAAAGAGTTTATAAAACATATAAAAATAAAATAAGATAACATAATTTAACAATATAATAGTAATATATCGTAAGGTTGTCAAGATCAAGATATGTCATGGATCGTTTTGTTTTGCAAGATTGGGATCGAAAAATCATACTAAAATAATATTGTCTTTTTTGTATGTATTGTAATTTATATCAAAGATTAATTTATATCGAATTGATAAAGTACTTATAATTCAAAACATTATAATGATAGTTTAATACAACTTATAATGATTCAACTGTGATATTAAAATAACATAACTAAATTTTATATTTTTAAAGTATTAAACTTTAAAACTCTATAAAAAGTGTTCCATGATCAAATTATATAATTAACATATTTAACTTTAACTTATAAATTTAACAAAAACAGGATTAGATCAGATCAGATCAATGTTTTAATATCCTACAATAGAATTTAATTTAAGATCTTGATTAAGATTCTATCATTGAGAGATCGTATTAAGAATCAACTCAATTGTTGATCAAAATTATATATTCGTAAGATCTTAAGATCAATATCAAAATGTTAACAACAATGGTTATGATTTACTTACAAAATGGCCCCTAAATCGATACAAGGGGAAAGGGTAATATAGTTTTATGTATTGTAATGATATTGCAAATTTGCAATATAATATAAGTATTTTGTATAAAGTTTATAATGACAATTGAAATGAACTAGATATCATGCCATTACTTAAATAGAAATTAAAAGGAGAAGACAAGTGTGCAACTTGAATGGAGTGGTTTGCTTTTCTTACACAATATGTATTATTTAAATAAAAATAAATAAATATTGTATAATTATCCATACCTTTTGATTGGGTCACATTCACACCCACCAAATGCGAGACTAAGATAGAAATAGTTCTAAAATCGAGAAAAAAAAAAAGAAGCATATTCAAACTTAGGCATGCATGCACACACTTATGTGGAACAATTCTAATTAACTCTGTCTAGGATGAAAAATAAAAAACAAAAAAACAAAACAAAAATAAAATTAAAATTGAAGTGTCAAAACCTGAAAGACAGAATAAATGATAAAATCTGGTTTATATATAAATATATGATGTTAAGTTATTTAAAGTACCTATTATCAGTCCCTCAAGACTCCGGTGTGCGTTATTAGGAATGGCACTCGCGGGCGACGGACACGGATATGTATCACCCGTTACCCGTGCCCGCGATTATTTTCATACCTGCCAACGGATAGATATTATCGCCCATGCCCGTCACCCGTGGACACTGGTAAAATACATGGGTTTCACCTTTTAGAACAATTATAAACACTTTCTTACACAACGAAACATATTTTAGCAATCATACGCATCCAAATTACATATAGATATTGCAAACACATCCAAATAATAAAAATATCAAACATACAAACATAAATACATGATAATTATTAATGTTTCCAAACTCAAAGTACTTCAACAACATTATAACAATGGTCAGGGTAAATTAGTAAAAGACATATATATGTATGTATGTATGTATGTATGTATGTCTGTACGTACATATGTATGTATATAATGATGACTATATATATAGTGGGTTTAACGGGTAAAACCGTCGGTATACCCGCGGGTGAACGGCACGGGTTTCACGGATACGGGTGGCGGGTAAACCAGTGGGTAAAATATTATACCCATGTCCGCCCGTCACCCGCCAGCGAGTATGATTTTGTACCCATACCCATGTCTACGGGTGTGTTTTCACGGGTTTACCCACCCATGACGGGCGAGTATCCACGGGTTACGGGTTTTTTCTCACCCATTGCCATCTCTAGTTATTAAGGAACTTGAAAGCATCTCAAGTCAATTTGTTCCCGGGGTTGTGATTCTAAAGCCAAAAGGGTGCATTGGAATATTGGATTGCTTGGAATGTTATCGAAGTTTTTCATGGTTTCAAAAGGAATCGACAATCATATCCGAATTTCCGATCCCATTGATTCGAACATCAATGGAAATCAGGGAGCTATTGTCTCAATTAAAAAGCATATAGACTAAAGAGGAGTACAATTTGGACATGTCTTCTTTACTTTAAATGGATTTATCGCATGGAGTTGATGGCTCTTTGTCTTGGTATTGCGTATTAGAGAACTCGGAGGTTTTCACGGTATCATCCTTGAGATTTGCTCTTGATGATATGGTTGTGAGTTCTTCTCGTGGGCTACATACGATGAATTCACCTTTGGTGGGTGGCGTGGAACACCCCGTATAATTTTGTTATTTTAGTACTATATATATATATATAGTCGAAAAGTTTCAACCCCGATTCATATAACTTAGTTATCTTTTATAAAAATTTACATATGAAAAATTCTATTACAAAATCTAAAGTAACATACAAACTTAATAGTTTGTTACATGTATATGAACATGATAATTTAATGGGCTATGATAAATTCTATGAGTTTTCGACTTTCTTTTTCCCTTAACTTATCCTTATTGTTTAAGTTTTAATTCTAATATCAAAGGAAAATGTCTTGAAGTCTTTACAGCCTTGGTTTTTGTAGCGTGCTAGGCTATTTGGAAATATAAGAATATGAAGGTCTCTAGACCTAATTCTTTTGCTTTGTTTCTTTTGTCCAACGGATCACTTGATTTTGGATAAATTATAGGGAAAGATTTCGTAGGATATTAAATTGATGTAGATAGGTTTGTGATTCTATGCTTGAGTCTCGTACTACTTGTTTTTGTTGGTGTTGTTATTGTTTCTGGTGGTTGCATTGTTGTATCTTTATGCCTTTATCAACTTGTTAGATGTTCGGTAAAATAAAATTTGTTGCTGTTCTAAACAAAGTTATATTAATGTCAAAAAGGATAAATTTATTTAATTATATAACAATTAAAAAAAGTGATGTATGCATGAACGTTGAAGAAAATTAAAAATGATAATTAATTTACATTCACTTTTTTAAATAGATATAATAATTTATACCGAACCGAATGAAAATTGTATCATTTAATTTATTTCTAATAATTCCATTTAAGGGTTATACAAAATGATATTTAAATTTTTATAAATATGGATCATTTTAAATGGTCTACGTACGACGTAAATATCACGTTGAAATTCTTAACAAAGGTTTTTGTAGGTGTGTCGAAAAACGTTTGTCAAGGCAAGACTACGATTCTTTAAAGACAAACTATTTAAAATGCTTAATTATAATTTTAGGCTATTCAAACAACAAATTTTATTAAGAATATTTGTTTTATGGTCCAATATATATGCATTTTATTATATATAATTTGATTGGTAATAAGCATTAAATAAAATATAAACTTTTATAAGTTTGATTTCATACATATATGTATAATCACATCATAAGCAATTTACGAATTTATAAACCGTTATGTTTAAATTGTATATATTCATTTATAAAAATAAAAGTTTATATATAAAAGAATTAAAAGCCGCCTTGAAATATATTCCATAATGCATGATAAATCTTGGGTCAATGCTTAATGTCCCTATAAATATTCTTCAAGTTTTTCCATAAAATCACACCCACCTTCTTCATCAATCAAGTACTCATCTTTATTCATCCATGGCTGCTTCTTCAACTTATTCCTTCTTTTTGGTTTTCTTTTCACTCTTAATCTTCTCCTCCCTTCTTTACGTTTCCGAGGCCGATTACTCGGCTCCAATTGTGAAAGGCTTATCATGGGATTTTCACCATAAGAGTTGTCATAAGGTCGAAAAAATCGTTCGAAAACATCTCAAGAAAGTGTTCAAGGAGGATATCAGTCAAGCAGCTGGCTTGCTTCGTCTTCACTTCCATGATTGCTTTGTTCAGGTACTATATATATATATAATCATGCGTTTTAATTAATCTACTTAATTTCCATTTGTGTTTTTGATAGTTAATTATATGATAAATTTTGTTTAGGGATGTGACGGTTCGGTTTTGTTAGACGGATCACACGGTGGTCCAAGTGAGCAAACCGCACCTCCGAATCAAAGTCTAAGGAAAGAGGCTTTCAAGATCATCGAAGATCTTCGTGCTCTAATCCATAGAGAATGCGGGAGAGTCGTGTCTTGCTCAGATATCGTGGCTCTTGCAGCTCGTGATGCGGTTCATCTCGTACGTAAAAATTTCTTATGAGAATGATTAAAAATGACTATGAACTATATTTTTATAGTTATATATATAATGAATTATTAAATATATTATATTCAAAATCAATAAAAACCATAAACTGAAAAAGTGAAAAACCAAGACTAATCGACTCATATGTACATATCTATCTATCTATTCTATTAAATGAATAACTAGATGTCACATGACGCTTGAGTAGAACAACACTTGGCTTAACAATAATATGCCACATGTATAGGATTTTTTT
>JAANYP010008064.1:0-10720 GCA_020465985.1 Centrapalus pauciflorus
TATATATATATATATATATATATATATATATATATATATATATATATATATATATATATATATATATATATATATATATATATATATATATATATATATATGTATATCCAACACATATAATATAATTTATGTGTTGATAATTGATTAGGTTGGAAGATACTTGAAGAAATAGTGACTTTGGAAAGGAAAAATATCGACGATATTATATTTACTTAAACACAACTAACAAAATTACATATATAAATGTCAACAATAATATTATGAAAATTAAAATTAATAAAGAAGATGAACTTTAAATAAATTAGTAAAGAAATATATATTTAAATTAAAATAAAAGTTAAATTTTAAATAAAATACGAACAATAGTAAATGTAAATAAAATATTAAAACATAACTATATTTATAAATAAAATAAGTGTGTTTATAATGAATTAAGTATATCTATAAATAATATAATTATAAAGATAAAAAAAATAAATATTGGACTATAAATGGGTAAATAATAAAACCATAGGGACTAAAAGCGGCTCAATGAAAAGGGTAAAAATGTCATTCTTACAACTTTAACGGTTGTGTCGTTAAGTTTAACGGACGAGGGACTAAAAGGGCACAAAATTAGCAAAATAGGGATGAAATTTGACCTTATTATGGTTAAAGGACTGAATCCGGGTAAACCATCAAACCACAAGGACCAAAAATGTCCTTTACTCTTGACTTTATTTTAAAATAAGCATGAATTAATGTATACATTTTTTGAAGGTAGACAAAATTTATTTTATATGTATTCGTCATTTGAACATTTTTATGCTATCACACAAAATCTATATATTTTTAAGGGTTTTTTACGAAAAAAACCAACATGTTTTCACGTTTTTTGTGTTTTCGTCCCTCCATGTTATTTTTTTTCCATAAAAAAAACCTTAAGTTATATTTTCCTTTTTTGTTTAGTGAAATTTGGACGTTAGACACCGGTTATAATTTGTGAACCGGGTTTTTAATAACTGAAAAACCAGGTTCTAGTATCCAAATTTCACTAAACCAAAAAGAAAAAAAATTAACTTGAGGACTTTTATGGAAAATATAACATGGAGGGAAAAAAAACATGAAAACATTTTGGTTTTTTTTTTCATAATAAACCCAATTTAACGTCAAACTAATCTACTCATACTCCTAAACTACTCATTTGCCCAAAAATGGGTAATTTCAGAATTACTTTCACCGTCTAAATTCAAAATTACCTCCGACGACACAAAATTTATATGGATAATACACGTATTCAGATGTTATCATTTTTTCGTCCTTAAATTTGAGATCACAATGTTAAGAAATCAGGTTAAACAAACACGTTTAAAATAATACATTAAAATAAGCAAATTATTAATAAATAAAAAAACAATTTGAAATTTATAAATACACATAATAAACTTCATTATACATATTTAGTTAAAATGTACACACAAGAAGTTATATAAAAAAATAACCATTTAATTTGGTTACCGATCAAATTTTTACAAAATAAGAAAAAACTATTTTGGAGAAAAATATTTGTTCCATCAAATGTTCAATAAAAAAGTTGACCACCTAATATTACTATTAACCCTTTAGAGTTGATTACCTAAAAAACAATATAAACAGTGGCGAACGCAAAAACTCAAAGTTCATGAGGTTCAATTTAACCAATGTATAGACTAACTCCACATATATGTTGAACTTGTTTATACATTGGTTAAATTGACCTCATGGCTTTAGTATTGAGTTCGCCATTGGATATAAACCCATCAGGTTATAAAATAAACGACACAAGACTACACCAACAAATCTATCTATACTATTAAACGAGTAACTAAATTGTCACGTGTAGTCCCCAGATTTAATTCGTCACGTGTCAAAAATTCATTCTGCTACATGTCATTACTAAAAGTAAATTTGAATTAAAATCAAATCAAATGCAATCAATTATAATCTAATCTAATATATAATTAACTAAAATCCAATAAACTCAACTTTTTTATAATCATTTCATGTGTTTTTATAAATATTATTCTTAATTTTATTTTAAATTCAGCTCATGTAGTACATGGGTATATAACCTAGTCTATACATAATATCATAAAAGGACACACAAATGTGATCATTTTGTTTCTTAAAATTCACGTCTGTATTTATCAATCTGACAGTACAATAATACATCTAAAGACCGAAACACAATACATGTAAAAAGGACACATGAGAATCATCATCGGTACATATAATTGAATAATACCGATAACGTTATTTAATTTTATTTTTTTAAACAAAAACTTAGTCATAGAAAATGTATGAAATGGAATGTACAAATTCACTTCATGACTTAATAAGAAATAATTTGAGAATTAAATTGGAGAAAACAAAATTTTAAATTAGGGAATTTATCAACATCAACTATTTCAAAACAAGGATTGCTAAACTAAAAAAATAGGCATTTATGAACCAAAAATAAATGCAAAAGACAGATCTTTCCTCAAAATTCATTTCTATTTACATCAATTAATTAAGCTTTAAAAATTGTTTAAATAAAATTGACAAAGGAATCGAAACAAATACAAACCTTTATGTTTATAAATTATAAAAAGGTATGTAAGTAAAAGTTTGTTGTTTTTCTTGACAATTTGTACATTTTATTATATTCCATATGTCTCAAAGTACAAGTGAATTTGGATCAAATGTACTATTTTATCTTTTAGTAAGATACCAAACCAAAGTTTCTAACACCTAATTCAAAAAAACCATAAAACCAGTTGAATTTAACGAATAATCTGTAAGAGAGAAGGTTTGTATACAACAACTATTGTCATGTACAATAATAAGTACTTTGTAGGTTTGTAAATCATGTAAAATATAATTGTACATTGTTGTGAATGATAAAAAGTTACGGTATACAAATCATTATCCAATCATACATAAATTATTTTTTTGAGAAATTTGAGTTCTCACACATGCATACGTACGAGTCTCACTTTCCTAACTAATTACTTTAGAACCCATACATCTAAAATACGTCAGTACTGAATATACTCAATCTTATTAACTTATACTAGTTTCAATCAATAAGTAGATAACATGATGCAAGTATACGAACTATTGTTATAATAATTGGTTTTCAATTTCACATCTTGCTTAACCAATTTAATCACATTATGAATTCCTTAAGCATATGCATATAATGTATGATATCAAAATTAAATCTTAATTTTAAGTATATTATATTTACATATAATTTAACCTTCTAAAAATGAAAATATTTCATAATTTTTATATGAAATTGTTATATTCTTGTTGGCAAACATTAAAATAATTGAAGAATGCAACTTCAGACCTTTCATTTTATAGCTTTATTTTTTTTAAAGTTATTCCGATAAAATCAACTAAAGTTTATATAAATAATTTCAAGAAAATTAACATAAAATATAAAATTTAATAACAATAGTAACTTGATATTTTTTGGTACAAGAAGATAAGAAATGTAATTTCTATCATAAAAATTAAACTATTATCATTACTGACAAAAAATATAACAATCCAAACATAACAATCTTCCATTTAATGTTAAAAGTTAAAACACTAAAGTGTGTTTGGTTTTACGTTATGAAGAAGATTATCAGATTATTACGTTATAATAACGTAAATGATTGGTTTAAATCATTTGGATTGCATTCATTAATAAGTGTTGCGTTTAGAATTAATCTTATTACACTTTTTCATAAACTAAAAAATGTAGTTTATTTGCTTAATAAATGATATTTTGTCATTTTACAAGTTAAAACGCAAATCCAAACACTTTAAAAACTGATTATTTGATAATTATGATAGCAAACAGCAGAAGTTAAACCAAACACTAAAATTTCCGGTAGCACTTTTTGTCACAACTATTATCCGATTATTAGTTTCAAAACGCTGCAACACTTTTTTAAACGCAAATCCAAATACCATTGTTGCAATTCTATCATTTAATGACATGAATAAATTGACATTGCATACCATTTATTCAAATTTTACATTATGTTACTTTCTTTTACAATATGTGCTTTTTTTATCTTATTCTTATGAAATAATCAAATAATATTTTTAATTGTTATTATTAGATCAAAAATTGTAAATCTAAAAAGAAAGATGATTGAATTCCTAATTAAGGTCTCTAAGAAACAACCAAATAATAAGATGATATCATGTGATGACATCAAATATGCTATAAAGAAAATGAAAATAGACAAATCGTTTCGTGCATTGAATGCATTAGACATATATTTAATCATACGAATTAAACATGTGTATTTGTTAGGTCCCGACAATATAAACATGGCTATAGAGGGAACTGAATACAAACTTTTGCATCCTTAGATGTACTTTTGAAACATTTATATAATTTTATTTAAATAAATTCAAAGAATTACAAAAATTCTTAGTAATTCTTAAAGTCTAAAGGCTGTTGGACACATCTGCGTTTGACAAAGAGCTTTCGGGAGCTTTTACGATTTCAGTTTTGATTTTTGAAATCTAAAGCTCAAAAGCTCAGTTTGGTTGATTGGAGCTTAAACTTTTGATTCATATTTGAAAGCTTTCAAATATTCTTTCACGAGAAGCTACTTTTTTTTTTGAACGGCAAAAAGGTTAACTAGACGAGAGCTTCGGCATGACCATCACCCCCACCTAGAAAACCCGAACGAAGATATTATAAATATAAAAACTAGCAAGATGCTAGCAAAGTACAAACAAAATTAGAAAAGAAATAAAGGACAACTACACCATAATTCCCAAATTAAAAACTTAAAATTCCCTCTAAACTTCAACCATGAGAACACGTTTACTTGTACTTCATCTTTAATTATTGACGCCGAAGTCTTCTTTCTGTTGAAAACCAAGTTATTCCGAGCTTTCCAGATGGACCACAATAAACCCCCGACAATGACCTCAATTAACTTACGCCTCGAGATTGATTTGAAATTTTGCAAGAAACTCCCGAATAATTGATCTAACGAAACTATATGGCTGCCCGTCTCCCCCACCCAGTCCAACGCCCATCTCCATAGTTCATAACTTACCGGACAAGAGATGAAAAGATGATCCTCCGATTCCTCCATATTATTGCAAAAAGGACATAGCAAAGACGGAAAATTTACTCCCCTTGATGCCAAATTCAACCGAGTAGGTAACCGATGTAATGAAAGTTTCCATACAAAACAATTGACTCTTGGAGGCAACCATCTATTCCAAAAGCAATTGCTATCCCCAAAATTACAAGATAAACTATCGATTATCCCTCTAAGCGATCTGACCGAATAAATTCCCGATGAATCGCCTTCCCATCTCCATCCATCATCTCCCTCACTTAGCACCACGTTTCTTAAAAGGTTTTCTAATTCCTTAATTTTATCTTTTAATCTGATAGCCTCCAAGCCGCAAGTCCAAGACCAACAACCCATAGCCAAGTCCACCCCATTACTTGCAGTAACAACTCGCATACAAACAGAGCAATTTTTGTTGCTTTCAATGGCATATAATTCTGGAAATCGACACATAAGTGGGGAATTTGCTAGCCACTTATCAATCCAGAATTTAGTATTTCTACCATTCCTAACGACCCGAGAGAAAAGATCTTCAAGATGCAAATTTATAGAAGAAAGAGCATTACCAGATTTAATGATGTTTTGCCAATTTCCCGCCATTCTCGGATTTGCTAAGCAGGGAGAGTCTGCCCCATCGACATTGTGGATTGCTTTAATCACCTTATACCAAAGAGCCGTATTTTCAATCTTAAACCTCCACCACCATTTGATTAAAAGGGCCGAGTTAGCAGCTTTGATCGAACCGATGCCTAAACCCCCTAGACTCTTTGGAGCTGATACTTTTTTCCAATTTACCCAACTGATTTTCAGATTTCCATTAGCCGTTAATCCCCAAATAAATTTTCTTCTAACCTTTTCAATTGTTTCAATTACCACCTCCGGAGCTTTAAAAAGTGACATAAAATATAATGGCAAACTTCCAAGTATTGTCTTGCATAACACCACTCTCCCACCAAATGATAAGTTCTTTGCCTTCCATCTTGAAAGTTTGGAATTTACTTTGTCAATTACCGGCTTCCAGTTTCTTGCCAAGTTCATGTTTGCACCTATGGTTAAACCAAGATAGCTGAAAGGTAGCTTTTGCTCAAACAAAATTACTTTTTTACCCTCTAAATATTATAAACTACAAATTTTAATTAATATCAATGTCTTTTTATGTCATTTAATACTAAAAGTTAAACTACTTTACCAAACACATTTATAAAAAATACAAGTAGCTTTTTTAAAAAAATCTAAAGCTCCCAAAAGCTCTAACTTACAGCTCCAGCTCGAAGATATAATTAGCCGTGACAAATATAGAAAAAACGTATAAGCTGTGACTAAAGACTTAACTAATTATTTGTAAATCAATTTAGGTTAAAATGGGTGTGTGTGTGTGGGGTGTTTTTTTTTTTTTTTTTTTTTTTTTTTTTTTACTAACAACATTGTTAATCTATCGATAAACAGATACCATATTTAACTTGATCAAATTCCTTTATTCTATTTTTTAATCATTATGGCCTTTTAGTTGGTTGCAATTTGCAAATAAATCTAAAATTTAACTAGGATTTTTGTATTTATTTAAAAACTTAGTTTAATATAATCTAACACGTACATTATATGATGTTGTTTATTAGAAAGGGTCTTTTCTTTATTTTAGGTTGTACTTTTTGTTTGGTTATTGTTTGTGGACCTGTGTTTGTTTTTGTCGTTGAGGTTTCTTCATTTCTTGTGGTAACAGTTTATAAAATTCTTGACTTTGCTTAAAGAATATATAATCCATTTTCATATAGCAACATTCTTTTTAAAATTTATTATCAGATGAATTTTTTTGAAAATAAATAATGAAAAAGATTTTGAAACCAAAAAAATTTCTAATGAAACTTTTGTCCAGGCCCAACACACATTTGTAAGGTCTAACACATATTTGTCTTTGTGAACCAGGTTCAATCTTTGCCTAGGGTTATTTATGTGAATGGGTCTAAAACTCGAAACCGATGTTTCGATATTTTTTTTTTGTCTCGTTTATAAAACCAAAACGTACTTGTATGAACGTTATGGATAGAAAGATTCAAAATCGGTGATTTTTTTAAGAGTCCATCCCACTTGCTACATTAGCGCTACATCAACTCTTTTCTCTTTACCCATTTCATCTTTCTTTCACAACGGAACCACCATAGTGATAATCTTCCTATCACACTTAAAACATACCTACACAAAACTCAATTTTTTATTTCATCTTTATGCGACATAAGGATCCGATTCGGTTTCCTTTTTAGCAGGATGGAGAGACAGAGATGGTGATTCTGTAGAGGCTGCTGACTACATGACATCTGTCCTGCTGAGTGTCTCTCCCATTCCATATTCCCAGACGTTAGCTATCGAAAGTTTCAGATTTTCAAATCCCTAGATACATTTGTCAAACATTGTTTGTATGTAAACTAATTTTTTTAGTTTATTTTTATTTTGAATTAGGTAATTTAAAAACAAATTTGTTTATAATCAAATAAAAAAACTTTTGTTTAAAATTGGTTCTATGTTAGAAAAACAGATCTTTATTTTTTTTAATAATAATAAATTCAAAATAGTTGCTAAAAAGTGATTTAGAATATCCTTAATTCTTAACTACAAGTCTACAACACATATATACAACATATATCTTTTGATTTTGATTTTTAAAATTTACTTATCATTCATATCTATTTATTAAGTTATTACATAAAAAGGAACTTAGTCATCGGCTGCGTTAGGCAAGCAGCTTCTGAGAGCTTTTAGGAGTTTCAGATTTTGATTTTTGAAAGCTCAATATCAAAAGCTCTGTTTGGTTGATAGCAACTTAAACTTTTGACTCAGATTTGAAAGTTCTCAAATTTTTTTCCACAAGAATCTATTTGAAGTGGCTTTCAAAACGAGCTTGAGATTTTAGTTAAACAAACTTACTTTTTTACCATCTAAATAATTATAAACTATAATTTTTTATTAATATTAATGTCTTTATATGTCATTTAATGCTAAAAGTTACAGCTACAACTACTTTTATCAAACACATTTATAAAAAAACGAAAAGCTATAGCTCTTTTAAAAAGCTACAGCTCCCAAAAACTCCAGCTCTAATCTATAGCTAGTCGTGCCAAACATACTAATCTCTGTTACTGCAATCGGTTAACAAATTTAATAAATATTTATATATAAAATTTAATTTACCCAAACATATTATCATACAAATCTTAAATATACATTTATAGTAATAGTATAACATTGAATGCCTTTACTACCATATTAATTGAAAATACGATCATTTTATGCACAACTTATCCTTGACATTATTACATATATCTATGGAAAACCATCTCTGACTGAAGTACTGAAAAACCATATTAAATGTACATGTTCATTACGATAAAATGTTAAATTTAATGCACAACTACGATATACATATGTTCAAATGTGCATTATTGACTAGTTCACATCATTTACATGTTCATTAGGATAAAATGTTTCATTTCTTTCAAAATAACAATATGCACATGTTCAAATGTGCAATATGCATAAACATGTGTATATTACGTATTTTTGCATGAAATTAAACATTTTGTCTTAATGAGCATGTAAATGATATGAATTAGTTAAATATAATGCAATTTGAACATATGTATATTATGATTTTACATGAATATTAACATTTTATCATAATGAACATGTAAATTTGATATGGTTTTCCAGTACTTCAGTCTAATATAGTTTTCCATGGATCTCGACCCTACACACACACATATAGAATATGGTTCGAGGGAGTACCACTCATTATGCAGCGCACCAGAAGGTACCACCTATAAAAAACTTTTTTAAATTATTTATTCATAAACATATTTTAATTAACATTATAAAGATCATATGTAAATTTCACATACATTCACATCTCCTAGCTCCTAAAAAATGATGTGAACGCACACTTACATAATTTTACATATATGTGATGCATGATTTCATGCACTTTGAGTGCTCGAATTTGCGTGAAATTCATATATCATCTGTGTAATGTTAATTAAAACATGTTTGTGAAAAAAAAATTCAAAAAAAAAATAATTTTACGAGTGGTACTTTCGGGTGCGCTGTGCAATAAGTGGTACTTAATTGAACCTAGATTATATATATATATATATATATATATATATATATATATATATATATATATATATATATATATATATATATATATATATATATATATATATATATATATATATATATGTGTGTGTGTGTGTGTGTGTGTGTGTGTGTGTGTTGTTTCAACATTTTAACGAAATACAATTATTAACATAATTCAATTTACTTGAATCTCTCGGGTCACACAATATTCTTTTTCAAAAAATTCGAAAGAGTACCACTCATTATGCAGCATAACAGAATGTAGAACATTTAAAAAAATTAATTTTTATCATAAACATGTTTTGATTGACATTATAAATACGATATGTAAATTTCACATACATTTACATATGCTAACTCCTTAAAAATGAAGTAACGTACAGTTACATAAATTTACATATAGATAGAATCTAAAAGTTGATATACCGATAAAATTTACATATATGTGAACGTAGATTTATGCAATTCATTATTTCATACATTTAGATTGTGTAATGTGCATGAAATTTATATATCACCTTTGTAATTTTAATTAAATATGTTTATGAAAACAATTTCAAAATAATTAATTCTAAGAGTGGTTTCTGATGCGCTGCATAATAAATGGTAATCACTTGTGGATTTAGGTTCAAGTGAGTACACAACTATTACGCAGCGCACCAGAATGTACTACTCTTAAATTTATTTATTTATTTTTGAAATTTTTTCCATAAACATGTTTTAATTAACATTGCACAGATGACATATAAATTTCACGCACATTCATATATTCTAATTGCATGAAATCATGCATCATATAAATGTACGTTCACATACATACAAATTTATGTGAGTGCACGTTCACATCATTTTTAAGGACTTAAAAGATATGGATGTATGTGAAATTTACATATCATTTTTATAATGTTAATTAAAATATGTTTATGAAAAAAAAGCATTCAAAAGTTTTTTAAAGGTGATACCTTTCGGTGCGCTGCATATAAAAGAATTTATAATATTATTTATTGTTTGAAAATTTTTTAGAATTGCTACTTAGATAAAATTATTTATTTTACAAAGTTTATGATATTATCTTATTTAAAAATCAATTAAATGAAAAAGGGGTTCATTCTTTAAATATTTTATCAATTTTTTTTGTAAAAAAAAGTAGAATTAAATAAACAAACAGTATATTGAGTTGAATAAAAGGTACGAATTTGAGTAGTACGATGATCAGCCCAACACCCAATCACAAAACGAAAACGCATTTCGCGCTTGTCATAAAAGCAATGCCAACGGTACCTATATATATATATAGGGTTAGGTTCTATGGGGCACCTGGGTGCATCGTGCAACTTAGGAACCCATATACACCGTTAGATCTAGAAAATGAATGGCTAAGATTACAATGGCAAAATGGTAATAAAGATGAAATTTGTGAACGCATTATGATGCACGATTTACATATAGATGTGCATAAGGGTATTTTCGGAAAAAATAATATATCAAAT
>JAANYP010008065.1:0-11836 GCA_020465985.1 Centrapalus pauciflorus
TTTTTTTTTTTTTTTTTTTTTTTTTTTTTTTTTTTTTTTTTTTTTTTTTTGATTTTGCCATTAAACTATTTTTGTCTCGATTTAACCACTAAACTATTTATTGTATACATATCTAGCCATTAAACTTTCTTTTTACTAATTTAGCCATTGAAAATTGTCTCGATTTGGCCACAAAACTATCAAATATTGTATCGATTTAGTCATTAGTTTTATTCATATTTCCAAAAATAAAATATTAAACAAAGTTTAGTTGTTAAATCATGACAAAAATAGTTTAGTGACTAAATGTGACAAATTTGAAAGTTAGATGGTCAAAATGATAATTAATCCAAAAACATTTCATGTGAAAAAATATCCATAATTATTAATCAACTCTTTAATCTAATAAAATGACAAAGATCGAGTAGCTTGTGTTCATGAAATTTTACTTTTGTCTAAATTAGGTGCAACATATTCTAACGAGTTATTGAATACCTGCGCGATGCTGCGGGGTTTAAAATATTAATTACAAAAACAAATATTAAAAATAAATGAAAAATAATTTTCAAACAATTCAAACAACGAAACAAAAACTGAACCAACATCGAAGAATGAAATTGGAAAGCCGATATAGATTCAAAAAGCAAGACAAATGATACTGTTAGTCGGTTTTTATCATTGGTTTTCTAGATTTTAAAATGCTAAAACTACAAAAAAAACGTCGTATGAAATCGGCTCGGAACCAGAAATAATTAATCAAATATTTATAACCATAATTTAAAATTTTGACATTGATTATGTTTAGTCGTCAATTTAGTTTATTGGTTTTACGGTCAAATCAATTAAATTTATAACGGCAATGTCTCTAATACATCAATTAGAGTTTGCAACGTTATAATAGTAATGTTCAATGTTATACATGATCATATTTAATTGAAAAATCTAAATTTTAAATAGTTACATTTTAATTATAAAACAATTTCATTAAAATTTTGTATCGTGTATCTGAATAATAAAGTTTTTTTTATACAACTAAACATAACATAATAATTTCAAAAGACAACTACAAACATATGTATAACTAAAATCATAATTTTAAGTATGTAAGAAAAATGTTGTAATAATAAATGTTAAAAGATAACTAAATAAAAATTTATTAAAATAAAAGGCTAAATAAATGATGACACTAAGATGATGGTGTATTCTGAAAAATTTAAAATTAAAATAAATAAAAAAGAAAAAATGTCATTAGTGGAGACCATTTGGTATATATACAACAGTCAAATCAATTAAACTTATAACGGTAATGTCTCTAATACATCGATTAGAGTTTGAATTATAGTAGTAATGTTCAATGTTATACATAATCATATTTACTAAAAAAAATCTAAAGTTTAAATAGTTATATTTTAGGGTTAATATTGAAAAAACCCAACCATCTTTCCTCATTTTATCGATTAAGTCCCTAAACTTTTTTTTCGATTGTTTAAATCCCTATACAAACTTTGTCTTATCTAAACCTATATATTTCTTACCTGCAACCGGGAGAAGTGGTCACCGATTTTTAACCCCTTCATTTCTTTTCTGTTTAACCCTTTCCTTTTCATTTTTTACCCTAATTTAGCGTCGAAGGTTACAATAAGTTCGAACGTTCGAACGATTAACCCCAAGTTCATTACGAAAGTTCAATGAAGGTTTACGGAAATTCACTGAAGGTTTACTGAAGTTGTAAAACCCTTTTCATTCCCTCCATCGTCGAAGTTTCCAACAATTTCAGTAAGTTTCATAGGTGATGTGATGAACTTACATCTCTGTCTCATAGATGCTTGAAATTGGTGCTTACATGGAGTCGAAGGCTAAATCTGTTGAAGCAATGGAAGACACTGATTCTGACATATCTTTTGAGGAGCTATTAGCTCAGGAGAAAAAAGATTCTTTCTGGTCAGTTTTGTCCGTCCCTCTTACGAATCTCTCAACTCAAATACGCGTTTATCTCCCTTCTAATTCCTTTTATGCACAGGCAAAAGAAGGGGAAGCCCAGATCAGGGTAAGGGTGACGGCCTGTTTTTTTTGCGGCCAAATATGCTTACTACTGTAGTGTGTTGATCTGTTTCTACTGTGGCTAATGTAACCCAACTAAGATAGAGTTTTTTTTGGCTTCTGCTGCTGCCTGCTGCTACTATAGCCGATTGATCGGTGTAACTTAATGCCAGTCAACACACACCCAATTACTTGTGTTTGTTGTTGCTCTACGAGAATTGTTTTCCTGATCCATTTCAGATCCGTATGTTCCATCCTTGGGTCCCCAAACCTTTAAATCAAGTATAAATTCCCACTATAAAGAGCTTTTGCATATCTAAAATTTGTGTTACAAGAGTGGTTGTGAAATTGGATAATCATAATCAAATGATTAGTTTTAATAAAACAGGGTAAGGGTGAGTATGCTTGAAGTTCTAATTTCTTCTGATTACGATCAAAATGCAAAGCATCAAAACCAACATATTATTGTATCATCACTTGTGTTGCTCGATCTAAACTTGAAGTTTGATGAAGAAGACATGAACACCTGGTGTGTGTGTGTGACGATGAAGAAGGAAGAAGAAACCTCTCTGGAGAAATAAAAAGTGTATAGGGATAAAGGGTTACTGGTGTTACCTGATGAACCAGTCAAATATATAGGTTTAGATAAGACAAAGTTTGTATAGGGATTTAAACAATCGAAAAAAAAGTTTAGGGACTTAATCGATAAAATGAGGAAAGATGGTTGGGTTTTTTCAATATTAACCCTATATTTTAATTATAAAATGATTTTATTAGAATTTTGGATCGTGCATCTGAATAATAAAATTTGTTTATACAATTAAACATAACATAATGGTTTCAATAGACTACTACAAACATATGTATGATTAAAATCATAATTTTAAGTATTTAATAAAATGTTGTAATAATAAATGTTAAAAGAGAACTAAATGAAAATTTATTAAAATAAAAGGACTAAATAAAATATAACATTAACATGATAGTGTATTATGAAAAAATTTAAAATAAAATATATTAAAAAAAAAAAAGAAAAAAGAAAAAATGGTATTGGTTGAGATCATTACGTAAATGTGTGTGTGTATATACACACACACATACACACACACTAAGGATCTTTTGTGAACACTTTATTCGTTGTGAACATTGTGAACAACCATAAAATAGCTTTTGAATCTTATATATATATATATATATATAGATGGGATCATTGCAGAACCTAAATTTAGTGTAGAACTGTAGAACCAATATCGTCCATAGATTAGAATAATCTAATGGTCTTGATTAAAAGAGTTAAGTTTGGAATTAGTGAAAAAAAGATTGGTAATAGTGATATTTTAAATCTTGGAGGGGTAAAAAAGGAAAAGATTGGAAATAGCAAAAAGATTGACATTAGCAAAATAAATATCTTTTTTCTTTAAATTAAAATAACATTAATATTATTAATTTTTAAATCAAAAAAATTATACCATAAAAACGAGAATTTTATACTCTTTAAAACGAGACCGGTCATGATATATTTTTTTTGAAAAAATTTTACGTGTTTATTTTTCGTAAAAAAAAATTACCCAGACCACGATGCAATATATCATGGTGAGATAATGAGATCATTCGATATCGAATGAACACTTTGATATCTTATATTTAACGTCAATGCAACACTGCATATACGCTCATTATTAACAGAGCTAAAATAATAGTCACAATTAGTAGTCAAAGTTGGTGGATTTAACGAGAATGGTTATGATATATATTTTTTATTTTTCGTAAAACAAATTTTACTCAGACCACGATGCAATATATCATGGTGAGATCATGAGATCATTCGATATCGAATGAACACTTAGATATCGAATGAACACTTTGATATCGTATATTTAACGTCAATGCAACATTGCATATACGTTCATTACTAACAGAGCCAAAATAATAGTCACAATTAGTAGTCAAAGTTGGTGGATTTAACGAGAACGGTTATGATATATATTTTTTTATTTTCGTAAAAAAAATTTTACCCAGACCACGATGCAATATATCATGGTGAGATCATGAGATCATTCGATATCGAATGAACACTTTGATACCGTATATTTAACGTCGATGCAACACTACATATACGTTCATTATTAACAGAGATAAATAATAGTCAAAATTAGTAGTCAAAGTTGGTGGATTTAACGAGAACGGTCATGAATATATTTTTTTGAAAAAAAATTTACGTGTTTATTTTTCGTAAATTTTTTTTTACCCATACGACCATTCGATGTCGAATGAACACTTTGATATCGTATATTTAACGTCGATGCAACACTGCATGTCCATTATATATTAAAAGAGTAAAAAAAAAAGTCAAAGTGGACAGTCAAACTTGGTAGGCTGCTATTAATTCAATGTTAATTGTATAATTACCATCTTATCCCGAGTGTTATATTATAATCTAATGGTTTAGATTGGTTCTATGGTTCTGCACTAAATTAAGGTTCTGCAATGATCCCAACTCTATATATATATATATATATATATATATATATATATATATATATATATATACATATATATATATATATATATATATATATATATATATATAGAATATGGTTCGAGAGAGTACCACCCAAATGCAGCGCACCAGAAGGTACCACCTTTAAAAAAACTTTTTTAAAATTTTTTTTTCAGAAACATGTTTTAATTAACATTATGAAGATCGTATGTAAATTTCACATACATTCACATCTCCTAGCTCCTAAAAAATGATGTGAACACACACTTACATAATTTTGAAGACATGTGAACATGCATTTATATGATGTGTGTTTTCATGCACTTAGAGTGTTCGAATTTGCGTGAAATTCACATATGATCTGTGTAATGTTAATTAGAACATGTTCATGAAAAAAAAATTTCAAAAAAATTACTTTTAAGGGTGGTACCTTCTGGTGCGCTGCATTAGAGGTGGTACTCACTTGAACCTAAATATATATATATATATATATATATATATATATATATATATATATATATATATATATATATATATATATATATATATATATATATATATATATATATATATATATATAATTTCACTATCAATATAATTATAAAAAATATCTATCTTGAGATCCCGTCGTAACGTGGCCTTTCGAACATATCATAAATTTATAAAATAATGTTTAAAAAAAATCCTAAAGTGAAAGTCTCAATAGTTTGGGTGATAATATTTTACCTATAGAACTCTCTAGTTTGGCTAATAATATATTATGACTCCGTGATGATCGATCTTTTTAATTTATTAAATTAAGTTTTTGGATAATGCTTTTTAAATAAGTTAGCTACTATCATAGCCAACAACACTCTTTTTTAATTACTTTTATTATAAATAAATATGATAATATTTATTGTTTATTTATAGGGATAATTGCGCAAAAAACCCTCAACTTGTCAGTTTTTTGTGATTAAAACCCCAAACCATTTTTCGTTGCACAGAAAACCCCGAACTAACTAAACATCAGTAAATCAAGGTTTTATCAATGGGTAACCCGTTGAAACCGGTTTTAATCCTACGTGGACCGTTAAATAATTTACGTGGAACAAATTTTAATTGTTGAAACCGGTTGACAAGTATTACACATCATTTAAACCCCGTTAAATAATTTTTAATTGTAGTTTTTAAATGGGATTACATCATCAACGGGAGTTAAAATGATGTGTAATACTTGGCAACCAGTTTCAACAATTAAAATTTATTCCACGTATGTTATTTACTGGTCCACGTAGGATTAATAACCGGTTTCAACCGGAAACTTATTGATAAAACCTTGATTTACTGATTTTTAGTCAGTTCGGGGTTTTCTGTGCAACGAAAAATGGTTCGGGGTTTTAATCACAAAAAACTGACAAGTTTAAGGTTTTTTGCACAATTATCCCTTATTTATATTTAATGTTTGTTAAAATCGAAGTCACAAAGACTAGCAAGATAAAAACAAATTGGAAATATTAACAAGAGTTCATACGTAATGAATATGAAGCAAATGACATATATATATATATATATATATATATATATATATATATATATATATATATATATATATATATATATATATATATATATAAATGGAAATATTAACAAGAGTTCATACGAAATGAATATGTGACACTTACCTAAGATCTATATAAATTTGTTAACAATTTGGAAAAAACTATAAATGTGAGAAGATCTATATAGATTTACACTGACATAGAAAATATGAACATCATAAGATAACATAAAATCTGAGAAGAATACAGATTAAAGAATCCAAAATCTATAAATGTTTATTGAAGATCTTTTCAAACAACATAGAATGCAAAAATCTATATAGATTTACAGACAATCTATAAAAAACTACGAAGAATACAAAATAATCTACGTAGAATATATCTTTTTTGTCGTGCCTTTCCTATTGTCTTGCTCAGAGCCATCGTCGTTTAGCAAGGTCTTGAGCGTTTCATCTTTACCCGATTCTGCGATTTCAAAATATAAAATAGACTAGAAAATATGAACATCATAATATAACATAAAATATGAGTAGAATACAGATTAAAAAATTCAAAATCTATAAATGTTTATGGAAGTTCTATTCAGACAACAAAGAATACAAAAATATATATAGATTTGCAGACAACAAAGAATGCAAGATATTCTACGTAGAATGCAATATATTCTATGTAGAATGCAATATATTCTACGTAAAAGAAACGTTAAATAAAGCAACGAATACTCGAATCAAAGATAAACATGACCTGGATTAGGAGAAGAACGATCGTCGACCTCCTCATCGGCTGCAAAACCATTTGTAAAAATATTACATGGGATTTGTTGAAATGTGTCGGTCGACTCCATGGATTCAGGTGAAATAAAAAAAACGGAATGGTTTTCCGGTGACGGAACTGAGCTTCTTCTTGCCGGAAAAAATGGAAGAAAAAAGTAAAAATTAATGACAAACTCATTGATGATTGCATAGTTAATTAAAAGACAGAAAGTTGGAAACTTTACTGAAAAGTCGCATTAAAGGAGGGAAGAAAAATGACTGATTTGCCCTTAGTGGAGACTGCAATACTTGAAAATATTTACAACAATGCCATTGATTATCCATCCTTGATCTTATTTATCCAAGGGCTGAAATTGGTTCTTATGTTCACACATTATTTAAGGTTCTTAAAAGAACCCAATCCTATATATATATATATATATATATATATATAAATATAAAATTCTTTTATTACCAGTGTAATATTTTTTTTTTTGACAATTACTATAATATGCTTATAATTTTCTATCAATTAATATAATATCCATCGTAGAACATGGATAACAAGCATAGAATGAAGGAAAAATCAAAATTTCAAAAGCAATACGCAAATTGAACTTATAAATTTTGTATAATTTTGAATCTTTTACTGTAAGTTTGATTAGGATTTATCATGTAAAAAAATTATCATGTTTTCACGTTTTTTGTGTTTCGTCCCACCATGTTATTTCTTTTCATAAAAGTCCTTAAGTTAGTTTTTTTCTTTTTGGTTTAGTGAAATTTGGACATTAGAAACCGGTTTTTCAGTTTTTAAAAACGCGGTTCACTATTTATAATCGGGTTCTAATGTTCGAATTTAACTAAACCAAAAAGAAAAAATTAACTTGAGGACTTTTATGGAAAAAAACGTGGTGGGACGAAAACACAAAAAACGTGAATACATTTTGATTTTTTTCATAATAAACCCTTTTGATTATTATCGTTTTGTATGCATTTAGGGGTGTAAATGAGTCGAGCTACTCGAGCTCAACTCGTTAAAAGCTCGAAAAAAGCTCGAGTTAAACGAGCTCGAGCCTCAATTTGAGCTCATTTAATAAACGAGCTCGAGCCCGAGCTTCACATGTCGAGCTCGCGAGCCTAAACGAGCTTAAACGAGCCTATATATAAATATATCTTTAAGTTTATAAATATATAATAGATAGATTAAATAAATAAAAATAAAAAATTATATATAATATACAAAAGATTATATAAATATTAATTAAAAAATTAAAATATATAATAAACGAGTCGAGCCCGAGCCGAGCCCGAGCTTGAAAAACTATTCACGAGCCGAGCTCGAGCTTTACACACAGAGCTCGAAACGAGCCGAGCTCGAGCTCGAGCCTGGTACTTTTAAACGAGCCGAGCTCGAACTTAAACGGGCTCGGGCTCGGCTCGGCTCGTTTACACCCCTAGTATGCATGATCTTCGTCTAACAAGGGTGAAAGTCAAATGTATTCTTCATTTATATAATTTAATGTGTAAATAATAGTTATGTAATATGGCACTGTAACATCCCATTTTCGAGGTAGTTGCGTGGAATTATTTTAGTGGATATTTAAATAATTAATATCGTGTTGGGCCAATGAGATCCCGATTAGTGGATATATACGTGTTGGGTTTATGAGTTACGTGTCTCCGGATTATAAATTTAGTGGATTAATTATATATTTGGGTTCGTGGACTTAAATGGGTTAAGTGGATTTTAATTATGAAAATGTGATATCGGGTTCGGGTTATGGGGTCGGAACCCGTCTAAAAGTGGAAAACATATATTCGTGCGTTCTTTATTCTTCTTTCCTCAATTGAAGACTCAAAAGTGTGTGTAAAAGTATGTGTGTGCGTATGTGTGCTCTGGAAATCGGAATTGAAGTTGATTGAAGTGAATTAAGTTGCTGAAATTCATCTCCAACCTCCCTTCTTGTGTTCTTGAAGTTTGAAAGGTGAGTAATCTTTAATCCGAATTTGATTTCGTGTGCTAGTTGGGTTGGTATATTGAGAAATGGCATAGCAAGTGTTGAGCAGTGTTTTGAGATAGTTTCTGAAGATTTTTATGTGCTGAAATCGAGTTTTGGAGGTGAAAACCCTCCTGGTTCAGCCATGGTGTCGAGCAGGGAAGGAAGAAGACAGCAGTCAGCGCGGCCGCGATGGAGGGGCGGCGCGACCGCGATGCGCGGCGCGGCCGAGATGCCTGGGCGCGGGCGAGTTCGGGGTTTTGGGTCCGGGTTCGGTTTCGGGTCTGGGAGCTGGGTTTTGGGCGGTGGTTGTCGGTTTGGGGCCGTGTTTTGAGTTGCGTTTGTTTATAATCATTGTGTTCGAGTTATGTGATCTATCGGTCGGATTTCGTTGGATTGGTTATTGGGTCGTTTTGAGTCCGAGTCGGGTTCGTGTTTATTACAAGTTGTGATATGTGTTCGTGGATTAGTGTTAACAGTTTGGGATCCGTGTGATTTCAGGGACGAGCCAGCAAGTCGAGCCGAGTCAGAGATTTCGGGATTAGTGGATCGACCAGGTGAGTACCCGAGTTCTTTTCTAAACCGCGGGACGGTTTTTCGAGTCATGATTGTGTAGCTAGTTTCGTGTACGTGTACATTGTGTATTGTGAATAAGATGAGATTCAGTGATACGTGATGCGATATGTGTATGAAATTGAGCTGTAGCGCGCAGGTATGATTTCTTCTACCCCCATACGTGTTATATGTGTTTGAGCTAGTTTAGCGCAGGCTGACTGTCCCTAACCAGTCACGAGATATGAGACTGTATATATACGGCAGAGATATTGCCAGGTCGCTCCTGTGCCTATTGAGTAGCTAACCGCTGCTGTGTGCGGCCTGTTAGCTGGGGAACGTGTCCCCTTTTGAGCAGAGATATGTGTTATGCATCGAGTTGCATAATTGAGCAGAGATATGTGTTGTGCATCGAGTTGTACCTATATGTTGAGATATTCTGTGTTGTGCATCGAGTTGCACCTATGTGTTGACATATTACTGTGTTGTGCATGTTATATGTGTTATCATGCAGAGTCTAACCCTCGAGTACTCACGAGCTTCCGAGCTTACGTATTCGAGTCTACCATGTTCAGGGTATCAGGAAAGAGATTGGTAGCCGGGTTTGCTGAACGGGGAATTGCGGATAATCGAGGACGGTGTATCTGCCTTGCTAGGGATTATGTTAGTGTTGGCTGTGTTAGCATCTTTTGGGGATGTTGTAATCTAGTGGATTATGTGTTAATGACAATTATGTGAAAGTTTAAATTGTCAGTGATTTCGAGTTATCCTATGACATGTGTTTAAATAGAGTATTGAGATGTTGCCACCTGTGTATTTAGTTGATGTGGCATTTCTGAGTTCGGGGAGGGTGTTACATTGATGGTATCAGAGCTTGTGGTTTCAGTATTGAGTATCAGTGGATGCTTGAGCTTAGACCGTGTTCAGATCCTTGGGGAGTATTCTGATGTCAGATGTTAGAGGATTTAATTAACCTAGCTTAGTGTATAACGCTGGGTGATTTATATGTGGTTCTCAATTGTTTCGGTTTGTGCAGATTATTATGGCAGATCAGGGTGAGGGATCCGGTGCAGGTAAGCCAGTGGGCGACAAGTACATCCGCAGATCAGAGCTGTTTGAGGTCTTGACAGAGTTTTACAGACAGCGGCGTGAGCAGGGTCAGAGTTTGGGTCCGAGTCCGGGGCCGGCTGTTCAGCCGACAGTGAAAGAGTCAGAGATTGGTGCTTCATCTTCTACGCGGAGGGGTGGGTCCTTTAAGGGCTTTATGACGGGAAATCCACCCCAGTTCAGAGGTGAGGGTGAGCCAGGGGTAGCTATGGCATGGGAACGGGAAGTAGAGGCAGCATTCAGAGTTGCGCACGTGGAACCGAGAGATATGGTCCGTTATGTGACCTATCTGTTGAGGGGAGGGGTGTCACAGTGGTGGCAGTCTATAGAGTCAGCAATGACATCTTCTGCGGCATATGCGATGACGTGGGATCAGTTCAGAATTGTGTTCGAGTTGCAGTACATCCCGAGAGACGAGAGGCAAGAGATGGAGCGGCGATTCCTTCTCCTACAGCAGGGCGAGATGACGGTGCAGCAGTACGTGGACCGGTTCAATGAGTACTTCCAGTTTGCGACTCACCACATCGCCACCGAACAGCGAAAGATCGATGCGTTCATTGAGGGATTGCGAGCAGATATCAAAGAGTTCGTTGGGATGCACGAGACTCCTACCTTCGCCAGAGCATTAGAGATGGCCCGCATCAGAGAGCGGGAGATAGCCAAGCAGAACGAGGATCCATCTTTTCAGCATCGGCATGCAAGGACTCCTGAGCGGACCTCGAGAGATCGGAGGCATTCTAGAGACGATTCCAGGAAGCGACGTTCGGGTCAGAGTTCGAGAGATAGACGAGACAGAGATAGAGACAGAGACAGAGACAGGAAGCAGAGATCAGGTGGACCGGGGTGGAGCCAGCGACCAGATAATCAGATTCAGAGGCAAAGGCAGAGTTCGCGATACATGGGGCAGAACCAGAGCAGCGTAGAGCAGAGACCTCGAGATGGGGGCGATAGAGGAGACAGTTCGGTTGGAGATCGGGGGTGCCCGAGATGCCACCGTCGCCATAATGGGTCGTGTGTGCTCAGGTGTTATCGATGCGGTCAGCGGGGGCATGCTGCCGCCACGTGTACAGTTCCAGAGCCATTGTGCTTCCGTTGTGGGAGGCCGGGGCACAGGGTGCGAGACTGTCCCGAGTTGGGATCAGCGGTGCAGGGTGCGAGTTCCAGTGGGGCTAGAGCTGAGCCGTCGTCATCCGGTCGTCATGACTCTCGGGCGCGGGGTCGGGTATTTCAGGCGACTACGGAGGCAGCTCGAGATGATGCTGATATGGTTTCGGGTATGTATTTCTGAGCTTGCTTTGAGTGTGTGTCAATTGTGGGGCAGGTCATTGGGTTATGTCTGCGATAAGTGTATGTGTTCTGTTACGTGTG
>JAANYP010008066.1:0-11724 GCA_020465985.1 Centrapalus pauciflorus
AAATTAAAAATAAGCTAATTTTTTAATCTAAAATATATAATAATTATATTTTATTATATAGAATTATCAATATACGACTCAACTTATCAAATTAAATAAATTGAATAATAAAATTAAGCATTATATATAAAATATGATCATCGTAATATATTACATGGAATTAATTACTATAGACATGAAATCATTACCATTATTATGATTCTATAAAGATTAATATATTTGTTAGAAATTTTAAATCTACAAAGAGTGATATTTCATATATTTTTTTCAATATACTATTTGCAAATAAAATTCTTAGTCTCTTGTCATTTAAATGATATTTATGAATTACGTTTTTTGATAAGATAATTTGGTTCTTAAAGATATTCAATTTAAATAAATAAATTAAAATGTAACACAATATTTTATTTCCTTTTTGTTAACTTATTTAGGTATAAAATAATAAAAGATGTATATTACATATTAATTTAATGAAATAAATGATTATTATATTCTTAGTTGACTTTATATATATATATATATATATATATATATATATATATATATATATATATATATATATATATATATATTACTATCTACTCGATAACCAGTGTTTTTTTGTATTAACTAATAAATAAATTATTTTGATGAAAATAAGTTATCAATATAACTTATTACATGGAATTTATTGTTATATGCCTCAATTTATCATATCAAATTAAAAAAATAAATTATCATTGATCCAAATAAATATCATTGTGTTTTATTATATGGAATTTAGTAACATATGACCCAACTTATGAAGTTAAATAAAGTAAATAATAAAATAATATATTTTGATCTAAAATATGATCATTGTAATTTATTATATTGAATTTGAATACTTTATACATGAAATTATTATGGAATGAGTCTTTATTGAAATGGACTCAACTTATCAAATTAAATAAATTAAATAATAAATAATATAGTTTGATTTAACAATGATGATTGTAATTTTTATATGGAATTAAATAACTATAAACATGAAACCAATTATGACATGAGTATTTATTGACATGGACTCAACTGTTATAGATATATAGAATATAGATAATAATTACTATTAGTATTAAAAGTTATTAATTATTTTTAAATAGTACAGTACCCACGAATAGCGGCGACGACAACAAATGGATTCCATTAGTAACATATTTAATCATTAACATATTATCTTGTAGATGACATAGACAAAAAAATATGGTTGTTGAAAACATGTGATTCGTAGATTGACATATCATCAATACATTGCATAAAAACGTTAAAACTAAACTGCATAAAAACATAAGATATATATTGACTGTAGAAACATTTCCAATGTGAAGTATTGATTAACCAAAATTCGATCTAATTCACAGCCCCAACAAAGTATGAACAACTTGAAAAATATAGTCGTAAAAAATAAAAATTATACCCAACTTACAATCTCAAAAGGAAACAAATCAACATAAATTGCACCCATATAGGATAATATCTACCCCAATTTGCAGTTCCGTAGAAAAATAAATAAACCAAAATAAACATTGTCTTGTATGATATGTCTCCATCTTTGGCGGCTAACGATTTTAATTTGGTAACATGTTTGTTTTGGGACTCGTCGGTTTTGGAAAAACAATGAAAAATAAGTGTGCTAACAATTTAGATACAATGATCATTGCCCCATTTCAGATGTTATTGGTATGATATGATTATAATGCAAGGGAGGCATAATAAATCTGTTGTATCTACAACATCACCAAATAATCACGATACATTGATTTGACAAAGTAGCTCTATTACTTTGCTTGTGAGATAACTTGATTTTTATATGTTGTATATATGTTGTATTTACTACATCATCAGCTAATATGTTTTTTATTACCTTGCTTGTGAGCTGTCTTAATTGTAGAATGTATAAACATCACAAAATCGTAAAAGAAGGATATAATAAACAGACATTTGATATTGATCTAATCAAATATGATTAACGGAAAGGATTTGATACAATGCATATTGAGAATCAATATACGACAAACGTATGGAGTCAAGTATGAGTCATAAATCGGAGAGATAGATAAATTATGAATATGAAAATGATGATGACTAAGTGTCCTTGTCATATGCAACTCTACTTTGGTTGAGAATCGCTAGCTGTTGTTATTTTAACTCACCCTTTGCAAGATTGATCTAGTGAATTCATATGTTGTAACAACCTAACTTTTGATCAATCATGTAATATTTGATTTTGGGATACTAATGTAATTTTATTACATTATTTATGTTTTAATTTAATTAAGTATGAAATTATTTAATTAAATTATATAACTATTGAATTTTAATGATTAAATAAAAGAGATGTAAAATACAAAAGTATAGTGGGTTAAACTACAAAGATAACTAAGTTACATATATTAACAAAAATAATGATCATATAAGATCATTTATGCAAAAACACTTTCTCTCTCTACTCTCTCTCTCTTCTCACGGCTAACACCCAAAAAACATCAAGAATTTTCATAAATTGTGCATTAATTGAAGATTTGAAGTCAAGTGAAGGATTACAAACAACCAACATCATCAAACTACAAAGATTTGAGGTAATAATTTCTTTAAATTTCGAAATATATGCATGTTTAGTTCGGTTTGTGTAAAAACCGAAAACAAGAATTTAAAACATGAAAATTTGTAATGCATGTATAGATTTTTAGTAGATTATGATAAATATAAGTTATTAGAAATAGTAGAAACAAAAATCAGTGATTAATTCGTCCAATTGAGTTCAAAATCTGAGTTTTTGTGCAAAAAGGGTGTTCTTGAGAAAAAGTGTTGAATTTGGATGATTTTGGATGGATTAATGTGTTTATGATAGGGAAAATGGTGTAAAAACAACCCAATAATGATAACATAACTTATTTATAAGTTGCATGTTCATAAAAATGTATTTAGTGAATTTTGGGTGAAAATCCGTAAGTATAAAATAAGAACACCAAGAACAAAATCTGGGAAATTAAGGAGATGAAGGATCCGAATTCGGATGTAGCCCCATTTCGGACCTACCCTAAAATTCGGATGGTGCCTTTTCGGATCTCCTTCGGATGATGTAATTCGGATATAGCCATTTCGGTTTAGCCCGGTCCGAATCCGGTTGACCCATTTCGGATATGTCCGAATCCGAGTGCATGGTCCGGATTGGTCCGAACCCGGATGACCAATCCGGATGGTCCGAGATTAAAGGATCCGAATCCGAGCCATTGATTTTAATATTTTAACATCACAAATAAATACTATTTTATAAATACAAGAACCATGAATAAATGATATTAGTGATTTAAAGATTGATAAAGCAACGTGAATATATATATATATATATATATATATATATATATATATATATATATATATATATATATATATATATATATATATATCTTTTGAGAATTCAAAGAAACAAAGAAAAGGAACTAACAAATATTGTTGAGTTATCAGTAATCAGATAAGATAAGATAATGATTTAAAAGCTTAAAACTAATGATACGATATGATAAATTCTGGACAGGTTCAGTTAAATCCTGAACACAGATTTAAAGGTATTGAAAGTGGGTCACTGATTAGAAAAGAAAAGCCAGAGATCAGATAGATCAAGATTAAAGATAAATCCTGGGATAACTCAGGTGGTAGATTATAAATCTGCTTGATAAAGACCAAGAAACTGTGAGTTATAGATATTCAGTTTTGCATGCTAGACTTCCGGTTGAGATATATTGTTGATGATAGATTATTTGACATTCGTGAATGCTCAGCTGGATTGTGACCTGTGCACACCATGGTTCGGTGATGCCCTGTGGATCATGATAGCTATTTGACTTATCATTTCGCATGACATTGTACTTATAATTCATTTCAGATATTGTTATGAGTTTATTGCTATCATGACCTTGATGACTTATGCTTTCATTATTGCTCGCATCTTTGACATATTGATTCAGCTTAGTATGATTAGCCTTGTCGGTCTATTGTTCTAGACCATGCTACTTCACCAGTTCTATTGAACTTGGTATAGACACTCTGATGTTCCCCCATGAAGACCGCTGGTAGCTAGCCCAGCATAAGTGGATAGCTTCCACTAAAAGCGTGAGCGTAGGCTGAACATCATCCAATTCTATGAATTCTATGTCTCAATCATGAGTGGCTGTAGCGGCAGTCCAGACATATCACGCTTTGACCCATGATCCGCTTGATTAATGCATGTAATCTGAAAATCTATATTCTCACTAAGCTTTGCTTACAGTTGCTATTTGACCTTTTTACAGGAAAAGATAAAGGAAAGTCACCTGCTGGACCTAGTTCTTAGGTCTTACAAGATCAAGATTGAAGTTTTCTATAGAACACTACTCAACAAAACCCTTCGGTACTGAATGGCAGATGATAATTGTGGTGGTTTGGGTAGACTTGATTTGATTGTATGATGACATGAATTAGATTAGTCTGGTACCCTTTATAAGTTTAATTTAAAAATTGTAATCTGAACTAAAATTGTATTAAACTTATCCTAATGTTTGTACTCGTAATCTGAAATTCCGCAACTTAAATTACTCTATCTTAGTTATGATTGATATCGTGTTGCATGATGTGGGACCTAGACTCTGAGGACTGCCCCGTAAGGGAAGGTCTTCACATATGTGGTGTGGTTCTCATATCCGTTGTGTGTTTGCTCACACTCAAGCATTTGATGCCAGTATCTTTGTATCTTGAAATTATAGTTGCCAAAAAATCAAATAAGATAATTGCCCTGTAACAAAAGAAAAAGAGTCAATAGAAATAATAGATATCTTTGTCAAACTAACGAAGGATACCAAGACCAATAATTTGATTTGGACTTTGTATTGGGCTGTACAGACAAAACCAAATTAAAATATGACAATAAAGAGGTTTGCTTTTCTAAAATCTAATATCAATAGAATTAAAGGACAATATTAATGACCGCAAAATAAATGAAAAATACAGATAATTGATACATGTTATTACCTTTACAATTTGAACAATCACATGTATTGTATAGAGTTAATAAATGTTAAGGAACAAGAAGGTGAAACCCATATTTGGAACAAAACTTTATTCGTGTTTGCAACAAATCAAAAAACACATACATATTCGGTTAAGTTGAGCTCCCATGGATATGTTGACAAACACTTTTTTCCTTGTATATGTTGTACATATGTTCTATTGGGGCTGGCCACTTACCAATAAAAGACGATTTGAGTATTAAGTAAATTAAGTTGCAGGGTGTGAAAAGAAATGGTTGGCAGCATTATTTTAAGTAATTTAAGATACATAATTAAAATTTCATAATGTTTCACACATTAAAACAAAGGATTATCAACCATATTAAAGATCATTGTATGTAGAGGTTTGGGCAAAAAACCTATAGTTAGATTAAAAATCCAGATTAATTAACAAACACATAAAATGCATTTTAGTAAACAAATTGATCAAAGCGGATATGAAGGCGGCAAAAACTCACTATGTAGCTTGATGAGTCTTCCACACCAACATCTGTTTTGGACCTAACTTCAACATCAATAACTATGCAAGCCCAAAAATGGTCAAATTAGAAGGAAAAAAAAGGAACCAAAATGTATAAGAAATTAAAATTTCAAGATTTCTAAAAAATGCATACCTTACCTTGATCACAACCTTGAACCTTCCCTGGTATTGTGATCTTGTAATAAGTTTAGAGGCAGACACACACACAACCTATGAATTAAAGTTAATCAAATCAAACCCTACAACAAACACTAAAAAACATATGCAACGTAAAAAAATAGATTATAATCAATAGTAATCATTAACAAGGTCCAAATATGTGAGACAATTGACTTGAACGATAATAATCTTTGAAAATCTAGCCATTTAAACCGACAATAATCAATTTCATTTTCTTTGCAGATATTTTCCAAATAGCTAAACAATTGTAACATAGAAGATTGAAAAGCCACATTTATGGTGGATGAGTATGAAGAAATTTTCCATGAAGCAGGTGTTTTATACACAGAATGATCAATAAGCATGGGCTCCTTGTAGTTGACCAATTCCAACACATGTACCTCATGCATGATGAGTTGTTTTTAAGACGAAAAAGCTATATGCATTATATAGTAGTATAGAAAGTTCTAAACTCGCAAAATGAAATTCTGGACTAACTCTTAAAGAACACTATGTCAAAAACAAACAAACAAATACCAGCCTCACTATGAGAGTTTAATCCAAATCCATAATTATGTAGAAAATCATTCATTTTGATGAAATGAAGCGATGACTTTGAGTTTTTGAGCCACCATAGCGTCAATGAGTTGGAACCAATAACCAGATACTAGACCCAATCTGAGCTTCAACAAAGAGTTAAAAGCATCATAATAAAAGCTAGTCAAATCCAACCAGAACCTAGACCAATGTCAAATCCAACCAGAACTTAACCCCTCCAGTATCCGCAAGGAAAATTCCCAAGAGTTCACTGGCTCAAGATTTGTGATGAAAAATACCTACAGAAGATTAAATTAACTATTAATCACATATCACACTAAAGCTGTAAAGAAAGTTCTTGCTAGGGTAAGAATATATTAGTACATGCTACCTTTCCACCGCACAGACAAAAGCATGAGATACATTTTCCACATAGGTGTAGTCAGACATGCTTCTATAACTTCCTATAATAAACTAGAATGAGAGATACTCTATTACTTATAAAAAGTATACACAAGACAACACTTTTCTTTAGAACAGAAAATCCGACAACAGTAATATCTTTAAAGTGAGAGAAACAGTATTATGAACTTGTTCTTCTTTTAGAAGGTATGAATCTATTCAATTTGCATATTTCCATCCCTTTCTCATTTACTTTCGTCCCATTTCCGCATTATCATCATCCTGTTAAAATGAAGCTCACAGATCACAACTTAGAAAAAAACTATAAGATATTTCTACATATAAAGAAAAAAAAAACATTTTACATTTTAATCTATTCGAATAACACCTAATATTGTAATATATAGATAAAACTAGACCAAAAACAAATATTGCCCTCTTGTTAATGGTCATTAAAAAAATGCAGTCTTAAATGATTAAAAAAACGTGAAAGTTCATATCATTTCCTGAGCATTATCTCAAAACAGAATTACAAAATGTAGTATTAAATAATCAAACTCCTAAAACAGCCTACCAAACTAAAGGCTATACCGTTGCTTCTTCAATGAGAGACAAGACAAATGAAGTACATTTTTGAAATATTAAAAAATAAATGACTTGTTGCATTCATGAAGACGAGATACGAGTTTCATAACCCAGATATACAAATTAAACATACTTACTATAGAATATAACCAATGTAACCCTGCTACACCATTTCTAACCATCAGCAACAATTTTAAAGAACTTTTTCCAGGTCCGAAAATTTAAAATATAAGAAGATGCATAATTCAACTTCCGAACCCTGGTCTGTGGCTATTAGATAACCGTGAAAATAAATAATTTTGATCCTTTGATGTAAAATTGGTTGCTTCATAGAAAATCAATAGTTACCATGGTCTGCTGCCTCCTTTAGTAGCTTGTTAACATTCTAAAAGAATGAGTCTGTGGTTCACTTAATGACATGAGGAACTGCTCCCTGAAACATAATGGATCCGAGTTCAAATTTACCTTACCATATATAAGGATTTGTGTGTCTACTCGGTAAAAAAACATATCAATTGAGTCCGGCGACCTTACAAATCTCTGCGTTTGTTTAAAACAGACGGCATAGAAGCAGACAAACAATGTGTGTATTGAAAGAGAATGGAGAAGTGGAATCAAGTCAATGAACAACCTGCAATAAGGGTTGCTCTAAGTCTTGCTCAACATTAAAAAAAACCCTAGAAAAAGAGACGGCAAATAACATACCTGGAGTTTCCAAAAAAGTAAAATGTTGGTAGTTTCGATTTCATTATTGTGTTCACAAAAGAAGCCGTCGATTAGAACATGTTGGGAGCTGGAAGCTGTAACGAAGAGTGCTTCTTGAGAGTTGAGAGTGAAAAGAGGATGGGATGGTTGAGAGTTCAGAGAGAGCACGCCTAATGATGGAGGAAGGGTGTCTTCCCAATGCTGCACGCCTACACTTGCTTTCAAAATTTCATCTAAATTTTTTTTTTTTTGCATTAGGCCTCAGGGAGTGGTGCTCGGCACCCTCGGTACCGAGCTCGGCATCCATGGGAACACCGCGCCCCCATCTCGGCAACGGCATTCTCCAACTCGGCAACGGCATTGAAATGCCGAGCCCCTTTTCTATTTTCGACCGTTGTGTGTGTGTGTATATATATATATATATATATATATATATATATATATATATATATATATATATATATATATACACATAATTTTTTAAAATACAATCACATTCAAATCATTCAAAATTTAAAAAAACTTTCTCCCAACTCTCATCAACCTCCATTCTCATCACTCTCAAAATTTCAAATGGCATCCGGTTCCGGTTCGACGAACAATCCGAACACACCAACGTCGACAAATCAAGGTTATCGTCCGATCCCGATGCAAATGGATCAACCAATATTTTCTCCCACGGGTTTTATGAACTTTGCGGGGGTTCCGCAACCCGTTTTCGGTCAAGGGTATGGCATCACGCCTACTCGACTAAATTTCATGCCTCCGGAATATTCGCAATTTAACGCGTTCACGGAGTACCAACCACTCCCTTACCCAACGTTTTCCCCATTTGGCACCCATCCATCTCAACATATTGCCGAACCCGAACCCGAAGTCGTTCCGGAAACACAACCTGAAGTCGAAGTGGAACCCGAACCCGAGTCGGCTACGAAAGGTAAAAAAAAGAAATCAACAACGAGGGCTCCTACTCAACATTGGACCCCCCAAGAAGAGAAGACGTTGGCACGAGCTTGGCTCGATGTTTCTGAAGATCCTATTACTGGTACCGACCAAAATAGGAAAGATTTTTGGAACCGAATTCGGTTTAGGTTCCACCAAGAAATGGGGAAAAATGACTACCGTTCGAAAGATCAACTATACACAAAGTGGAGGAATGTCAACGCCGTCGTTAAACAATTTTCGGCGATATTTCATTCTATCCAATGGGAAAGTGGTCAAAACGACGCCAACATTCTAAAAAAAGCACTTGGAATGTTTAAAGACGCGAATGGGTATCCGTTTCGACATATCGAAGTGTGGTCGGTCGTAAAAGATTCTCCAACTTGGGAACGTGTTGCGATGGCCGACGATTTTATCGAACGTGGGTCTAAACGATCAAAAACAACGGACTTTAACGAGTTCACAATGTCGTCGGATGCGCATATCGGAATCAACCTTAACGACGATGACGACTCGTTTGAGGTTCCCCCACCCACACGGCCGATTGGAAGGAACGCGGCAAAACGTAAGGGTAAAGCGGCAACAAGTTCCGGTACGACGCCAACATCGGCTTCACGAGATGTTGATTCCATGACGGCAAATATAGTCGGGTTACAAAATCGTTTAGACGCATATTTGGATTTAAAAACACACAATCTTATCGAAAAACAAAAAGCTCGTGACTTACGATTTTATGCCAAAGACGTTAGTCATTTGACCGGAAAACAACTCGAGCTCGTGATGAAACGAAAGGAAGAGATAGAAAAAAAATGGTTAATGTAGATTAAGTATTTTAATATTTTTTTTAAGTATTTTTAAGTATGTTTTTTTTTTTTAAGTTTTAATGTCTTAATTATGTTAAATTTTAATATTATTAATGAAATGTTTTATGTTATTGTTTAATTTTAATATTATTAATTAAATATTATGTTTTATTTCAATAATGCAAAAAAAATTAAAACGAATGGCATCCACACCCTCGAAATGACATCAAAATGACAAAGAATGGCAAAACTGACGTGGCGCTGACGTGGCGGCAATTTTGGGTGGCAACCGTGGCATCCACTCCCTTAGGCCTTAGACACTTGTACGTCAAGCTTTACAGACTCATGTGTCTAAAAATTTAAGATAGGTGCTTAATTATCTTGTACCTAATGCATTATAAATTGTATTTAAGATCAAAAAGCTAAATGCTTTATATATTAGTATAGATATAGGTATAGATTAGATAATTTAGTAGCATAAGATTAACTTATATTGCATAAAATAACAATATAAATAAATTACAAAAAAAAGTTATTGAATGTATGAATGATTGTGTTAATTAATAACACATTCACAAGATATCTCATTTATTAATATGATTTTTCTTTTTGTTATTTTGCTACCTTCGTTTTGACGAGGATAATTACATTGCTCATTTTAGACTATGAGATGACATTATTCATGATTTAGTTGTTATCAAATATGATTGTTAATGGGCAAATCTATACGCACACCTCCCTCAATTGCTAATCACACACCCCCTTTTTAATGTGAGAGAAATTAACTTTTAATTATAGAGTATCAGGTCATTAACAAAAATCATGTGAGTGAAGGGGTGTGATTAGTAAAAATTAAGTAAATGGGAGTATATATATAACAATGCCCTTGTTAATTTAACAATTTCGATGCATGTTCAAAATCAAAAAGAAAAAAAGGACAGAAGAAGAAATCACATAAAACGTGTTATTCAAGCCTAATTACCACACTAGTTATTTTTCTTTCTTAAAGTCGGTCAAAATTATCGGTAGTAACATGTTATGCATCTAACTCTATTACAGATGGTTAGAGACGACAAATTCATTCAGTCATAAATTTTAACGGAATTTATATAAATTTATATTCTTTTTTTTTTCTAAAATTTTGAACAGAAGATATAAAATTCAGTTTATACAAATTTGTATGAATTTTTTTTTGAACGGCAAACTATCCTACTCCTACTAAACTACTCTTTTACCCCAAGACTTTCTCCACCTAAATTTCAACTCACTTACATAACATCACTCTTACCGATTGAGCTAAATACCAAATGGGTTAAACCTCCTAGGTAAATTCGTATAAATAACATGTCACATTCCAAAATTGTCAGCACAGGCGTTATATATAATAAATTGTAGTGGGACCAAAAGGATGTGTAGCGTTCAAAACAAATCATGATCACAGAAAAAAATGTCATTTTTGATGGCCATAAATGGGAAAAAATCAAAACTTTGATGCTTCTACCTGAGTTCCAGTTCATAGAATTCAATATCAAAATCAAAATCAAAATCAAATTTGTGGACCTCTTTTGATTTGCTTTCCATCCATCGTTCATAAATTCCGAATTTTCCAATCATGTCATCCACCAATTCATCGACATTCCACCACTTTTTCCCCCAAATCTTTTCAATCTTCCATCTTCTCAACAAAACCCTAACACCGAATAATCCCCAAAATGTCTATCACAATTAAACCCAGAATCACAAGTTCACCCATTTCACATTTCAATCTCAATCGCAAAATCAACAATACCCATCTCATTTCATCAACAACAAGAACACCACCCATTTACCATTCAAACAAATTAACCACCACTTCACTTGTGTACCGTACCAAAAGAATGACTACGTCAAATGTGATCAAAATCAAAAGCTCTCTGATTGAACCAGACGGTGGGGTTTTGATTGATCTGATTGTTTCAGAGGATCAGCGTGATTTAAAAGCTTTGGAGGCTGAAGGAATGGTGAAAGTAGGGTTAACGAAGATTGATTTGGAGTGGGTTCATGTGAT
>JAANYP010008067.1:0-16205 GCA_020465985.1 Centrapalus pauciflorus
CTTATGAGCAATGGGTACTCCAGAGGTAAAGTGGATACTACACTGTTCATAAAGAAAGTGAAATCTGACATTATGCTTGTTCAAATTTATGTGGATGATATAATATTTGGTTCTACTAATGAGCAGCTATGCAAGAATTTTTCATTACTCATGAAATCCAAGTATGAAATGAGTATGATGGGGGAACTTACTTTCTTTTTAGGATTACAGGTTAAACAAACCTCAACTGGAATTTTTGTAAATCAAAGAAAGTACACTTTAGATCTATTGAAAAAGTTCAAATTTGATCAAAGTTCTCCAATAAAAACCCCAATGGCAACTAATGTAAAATTAGATGCTGATGCCAGTGGTAAAGCTGTTTCAGTAACAGCTTACAGAGGCATGATTGGGAGCTTGCTATATTTAACTGCTAGTAGACCTGATATTATGTTTGCAACCTGTCTGTGTGCTAGGTTCCAAGCTGATCCAAAGGAATCTCATCTAGCTGCTGTTAAAAGAATCTTCAGATATCTGAAGGGTACACCAGGTTTGGGTCTTTGGTATCCCAAAGACTCAAGCCTTGAACTAACAGGCTATTAAGATTCTAATTTTGCAGGCTACAGGTTAGATAGGAAAAGCACAACAGGTGGATGTCAACTCCTTGGTGGAAAGTTGATCAGTTGGAGTAGCAAGAAGAAGAACTCAGTGTCCACTTCTACTGCTGAAGCTGAGTACATTGCTGCTGGAAACTGCTGTGGGCAGATTCTGTGGATGCAACATCAGCTTGAAGACTATGGCCTTGTGTATAGGAAAACTCCTATTCTGTGTGATAACACAAGTGCCATAGCCATCTCCAACAATCCAGTATTTCATTCAAGAACAAAGCATATTGAAGTCAGACATCACTTCATCAGGGATCACATTCAGAAAGGTAATGTGGAGGTAAGTTTTATTTCCACAAATGAACAGCTTGCAGACATTTTCACCAAACCTCTGGATGAAACAAGGTTTAATTACCTTCTTAGCAAGCTGGGCATGTTAAATAAGAGTGACTAAGTGTTCTCTCAGGTCTATGAAGTTATATGTCTCACACTGCTCAAGTCTCTCAGAATAGCTTAGACAGAACAGGCTATGCATGTTCTGTACTTAGCCATTTTTCTAAAAAACTTGAACAGCTTGAGCACAGAACAGGCTGAACAACAACAGGTTGTAAGTCCAGCCTGCTCTGATGGTCCAATCCTCAACTTGTTCATTCCTTCACACTGTCTTACAAGCCTTTGTCTTGTAACCTGTTCAACTATTGAACACAACCTGTTCTCACAACAGAGAACAGGCTGAAGGCACAGTTTGAAGGGAGAACATCTTGAAGATTGAATAACTTGTGTTGACTCTGCTCATCATAGGTTTGACCAACAGCGTAGACCAAAAGTTTAATTACCTTTCTTAACAATTAAGTTACTTAAATTATGTTTTTATTTAACTTAATTACTGCGGATAATGTAGATTTCGTGTGTTAGTGATTAAAAAGGTCAGGTGGTTTGACAAATGTTCTGACACGGACAACCATTCCGTTTTCCGTTAACCAACATTTCAAATCAAACCGCTCAAATCTTTTCTCTCTCATACACACGACTATTCAAATCCTATAAATACCTAAATACTGTTTCATCTTCGTCTTCCTCATCATTTCCAGAAATCCTCAAGAACCCTAAAAATCGACTAAGTGTCCTTTGCTTCTTCAACCTCAAAAATTCCCAAATGGCTCACAGACCTAATCCCTTTCTCCCAGTGTTCGTTGGTGATGATGTTGTCAAACACTCATCGATCACCACAATGCTGACCATCAAACCCACTAACTGCATTGCCAACCTCACAATCCCCAAAAACTATGTGGGGAAGGGCTACGATCAAATGGTGGAGTTTCTGAAAGTTCATCCGTTGAACTACGCCATGACTGCAACTCCTGGTGTCCTGTACCAGGAGATGGTGTATGAGTTTTGGTACACCTGTGCCTACATCTCAGAAACCAAAGTCATCAAGGGCACCATACTCAATGGGACTCAGACCATTGAGATCAACACTCATCTGCTCAGGGAAGTTCTTCGACTCCCTGTGGTTGAAGAATATGATCGACCACAGACTGAAGATGAACAGATGAAAAATCTGCTGCACTTCTGTGGTGTAGCAGAACCAAAAGTTGGAGCAACACTGTTCAGGAAGGACCTCTCTCCTACCTACAGCTTCTTATTCGCCTCTGTGGTGATGTGTTTCAGCAGCAAAGTTGGTTCCTTTGACCAACTGAGCCGTGATGAAATCCCTGTAGTTCTGCAGCTTGTGGATGGAACTACCATGGACATGGCCAAATGGATTTTTGTGAATTTGAGGAACCTGGTGCAGCAAGAGTCAAGACCAGCTGCTGTTCGATATCCCAGGTTTCTGAGCCTCATTTTCAGACACGTTTGTGGTGAGCATATCTATAACTCTCAGCCGTTACTTAAGTCTGCTGCATTCCCGGTCATAGGGAATAGAGTTTTCTATATTCCATTCCTGCCAAATGAGCCTCCTCTATCCACACCTATGAGGAGGTTGTTAGGTATGGTGGAAGGACCCTCTGATGAGAGGGTGGATCCAGAAGCTGCTGCTCCCGTAACAAAATCCAAAGCCAAGTCCAAGCTTGTTAAAAGGACCCTGACAACTGAAGCTGGGCCTGTGAAAAAGAAGGCCAAAACAGCTCAGCCTGAGTCTGTTCCTTTAGCCTCTGTGGCTGAGGAGGAGCAGGCTCCTCACCCTAGTTCATTTGTTGAGCCTGAAGCCTTTGTGGCTGGTGCCTCTGTGGCACAAGAGACTATGGAACAGGCCAGCCCCACTTTTCCTGACCCAGTCTCACACCCTGTCCAAACAGATCCTCTCCCCTCTCCACAATCACCCACATCATCCATTCATTACCAACGCAAATCACTAGCCAAAAAGAAATCAGCCCACAAAACCACCTCCTCTGTTCCCTCTCAACAGGGTTCAGTTGAAAAAGAAGCAACCTCAGCTGCCTCTCCTATTTTGGGAGCAGGTTCAGCTCATTTGGAGCCTGCTTCACTCCAATCTGTGTCAACCCAGAGTCAGCCTAGACCCTCTGGTTCCTCCCAACAGGAACCAGTTGTACAAACGGAGATACCCACATCAACTATCCCAGCCTCCCAACAGGCTGAGGATATTGAAAGACAGGAGTCCTCTCCACTCCGTACTGTGTCCACACTGTCCCCCACTAAACTCTCCTCACACACTGAGTCTGCACGAGGTGCCCACGCTGCTGGTATAGACCAATCAGCAGCTCAGCCTCAAACTTCTGCTCCTCATGATTCAGCTGTTCCACACCAAACAGCTGCTGAGGGACCAACATCCGAAGCTGATGAACCTCAGGGATCACACCATCCCTCTGGTGAGGCTGCTCCATTCATGCAAACTCCATCAGCAAGTTTCACCACTGCTGATGTTGAAATGCATATCCCATCTCCCAATGATGAGGTGCCTTTAGACCAAGGCACTGCAGAGGGAACCACCACTGGTCTTCATGAGGGTGTTGCAACACAAGCAGCATCTGAAAGGCCCCAAACATCATCCCCTTCTCCTGGTGATGCAGCTACAGCCGCTGCTGAAGGACCCTTTGATCCCTCCAAACTGGGCCATCTTACTTTTGCCCAGGCTATGGAGCTTCTGTCCAAAGTCTCTCTTCCCTCTCCATCACATCCTCAAACACCAGCCTCATCATCTTCCTCTCCATCTACCCACTCACAACAATCTACCCATACTCCTCCAACTCCCAAAGACCTGCCTTTGAAGAATCAGCTTTCTTTGCTGACCAACAAAGTTGGTTCTTTGGAAAACTCCATGAACTCTCTACCCTCCATCATATCAGACTCTGTGTCTGCACAGCTTCAGGGGTTCTTTGATTCGTTCAAGGCCTCTTTCCCTACCGCTCCACAGCCTGATCACTCTCCACAGCTGTTAGCACTCACTGCTCAGCTGCAAACTGTGTCCACCTCCCTCTCCTCTATTCTTTCCATTCAGCAGGACTCTGTGTCCTCAATGACAGCTATTTCCCAACAGCTGTCATCACTTCTCACTTCGTGCAACTCTACCCTTCCAGCCACTCTGGCTAGCTTACAAACTATAATTGGTTCCCTTTCTAACTCTGTGTCATCAGATCTTGCTGATGTGCAAGATTCTCTAGAACTTCATCTTGCACAGCTGCAAACTCTGCTGTTCACAGCGTCTGACAGGGAGAATATTGTTAAGCTTACATCCCTTGCTGATTCCCACTCCTCTTCTCTTCAGACCTGTCTTTCCCAGCTTACAGAGGTGAAGGCTAACTTGGCTTTCTTAGTGATTAACCTTGTTGGTCCTAGACCTTCTACTAAACCTGCTGGCAAGCCTGCTGACTTTGTGTCTTCAGGCAGACCAGGTGTTGAAGTCGCTGCTTCATCTCCTTCAAAGGGGGAGAAGTCATCTGCCTCGAAGACTAAGTCTAAGGGGGAGAAAACTTCTTCTCCTAAGGAGATACCAGTGTCTGCAACTCAGACTGGTCAGCCAGTAGATGTCTTTGAAACAGGTACAGCTGAAGGTGCCTCTCAAGCTGCTCTGCCTACTCAGGCTGTCTCTCCAAACCCTGCTCAGTCTAAGGGGGAGGAAGTCATTCCTGAGGACAGGCCTGGCAGTAAAAGAAGGCATTTAATTATAACTGAAGAAGAAGAAGAAGAGGAAATTCCTGAGGCTGCTGTCACTACAGCAGCAGCTAAAGGAAAAGAAAAGGCAGCTGATGATCCCATACAGCAGAAAGCAGCTGAAATCAGATTCCACAAGGCCAGGGCCAAAGAGATGGGTCTTCCTATGCACAAATATTTTGAGTTTAGAGAAGAACAGCTTCAAGCCCTGGAAGTCATGAGAAAGGAAGAAGAATCTACCAAAGCTGCTAAATCTTTTGCTCTCCAAGAAGCAAAGAAAATTAAAATGTCTACCTTGGAGGTGCAAAAGAAAATAATGGAAGCTGCTAGACAATCAGCAGGGGAGAAAGAGAAGGAAGTAGAGAAAGGTACTCAGGTCTCTGTGACCAAATCAACAGTACCCCATGCAAGAGCTCAATACCACTTTGACAACTTGGCTAGGAAAAAGTTTCATGATGTTGCTGAAAGAAGGCTAGCAAAGGAAGCAATTGTCAAAGCTGTCCCTGTATCAAGGAAAGGCAGTCAGTGGAAGCTTAAAATAACAAGGATGGGTGCAACAGGCCCAGAATTGGAAACTTATGACCACACTGATGTAGCACAGATGGGATACAGGGAGTGTATTGAGCTGGCAGTTGCCCTGAGTGAATCAAAGTCTGAAACTGCTAAAGAAATCAGGGCATATGTCAAGAAGTTGATGGAAAGAGTAAAGGATCTTGGCCTGATATCTAAGGAAGTTAGTGAAGGTGTCTTTGTGACACATCCAAAAATAAAGGCCAGGAGAACAAGGAAGGAACAGAGATGGAGCTACTCCTTACACTGATTGAACAGGGCGACTATGCCATTGAAATAAAAGGAGTTGATCATAGCCTGCCTAAAGGAATAGAGTTTGAGGATGGCAAGATTATTGAAGAACCTGAGCTGGGGGCATTTTTTGTAGATCCCCTAACTCAGAAGAAGTGCTTCCAAAGAGCCTCAGAGTTGTACAAAGTTGATCTGAGACAACTTGCCACCTTCAGACTTGCAGTTTCATTTAGGCAGTCTAGCAAATGGAGAGCAGCCGTCTGGGATCAGCTCAGAGGCTTCTATGAAAGAGGAGAGCTCAATGATCCCAAGTTCATGGTCATCAGAAGTGAAGTTGAGGAACTTGAGGATACAAGAGATGAAATGGAAAAGATGTTCCAGGATCCCCCTCCAATGGAGTGAAGTCCATCTACCGTCTGGGTAGGTGAAGAATGGAAGTTGTCCATCAGTTGGACAGGCTTGCCATTATCTGCTCCTAACACAAACAGTCCAAATACTTTTGTACATTAGTTTTACATCATTACATAAGTTGTAATCTTTTCTTTTACATTAGTTGTAAAATACTTTAGTACATTAGTTGTACTCTTGTAAAAACATGTGTTGTTGTATGTAATCAAGAATCAGAGTATATATAAACTGATCTTTTACTTTACTGTAATGTTGTAATTTCAATTCAGCAAAATGTACTGTAAAAATATATAATGATTTTTGATAAGACCAGTTTAGACTGGTTATTGCAAATAGGGGGAGATTGTTAGGCACAAAAAGGCCTCAGTCAAACCTGTTCTACATCTGAGGGGGAGATTTATAATCAAACCTGTTGATGCATTTGAAGGTTGAACTTAAGGCCTGTTATATGCCTTATTAAAGCCTAAAGATGATTTGCAATATTAGTCTAAAGCTGTTCTATGTGTTGCATGTGTTGCAACTAAGACAGTTTGTCCAAGCTGTTCTGTCTGCTGAACAGGCTGGACATAAACTGTCTACGCTGCTCTACACTGGTGAGCAGCCTGGGCAATTTTAAAGTGTTTTGTTCTTTGTGAACAGAACCTGTTCTTTGTGAACATGCTAAACACTTTATGGAATATGTTTCCAAGTCATCATGTATTGTTTTTGACTGCAAGATCAGTTTACAAAGTCGAAGACAAAGTGGAAAACAGAACTGCTCAGCCTGCCCAAGCTGTTCTGTAACATGAAGACAAAAGGTTATTTGAAAAAGGATGACGGACCTTTTTCTTATATCAAAATAGGCCTTTACAAGGAAGAAAGACGCAAAGTTGACATTCCTAAATTAGTTAAAGGCAATGCAACAGTAGACAAAGTAAAAAGACAAAAGTTCTGCACATGTGAAGACAAGTCTGCTTTTCAGAAAAGTGCAGAAAAGGTTATGTTGTCTTTTCAACAAGACTTCTCCTTTTCATTCCATCCAATGAAGATGTTTCTCTTAGATCCTCTGAGTGAGTATAAAAGGAAGCTTCTAAGGACAGAAAGATGAGTGAAGAAAGCTAAGTGCTGAAACCAAGAGTGAACGTGCAAGTGTGTTTTTCATGCATGCAAGCCTGCTGTGTAATTCAGTATCTGTGTGTCTAAGCTGTTTTACATAAGCTGTTCCCTTAAGTCTTGTAAACACAGTGAGTGCTTCTTAGTGAGTGCATTCATTGTATACTAGTTTGAGTTTGTCTTAGACTAGTGAACATACTGTTGTATCTGTCATCTCAGCTTGAACTATTCCGCATTCAAGCTTGTTTGTAATTAACAAATTGTTGATAATACATACAAACATTGAGAAAATAATGTGTAGTTTTTAAATTGCTGTATTCACCCCCCCCCCCTCTACAGCTTAAAGCTATATACTTTGGGAACCTCTCGGGACCTACACGGACCCTACTAAGGTCCCATCCGAACTTCGGACCATCCGATGTTCAGATCAGGCATTCCCATTTTTATCCTTGTGGACTTGTGCTTAAAGTTTTAAATTTCAAATTCGGACCATATCCATTTCGGACCATCCGAAATCAGTTCTATTCGTCCTAAGTCCAGCCCATCCGTGTCAAGTTTCCACCTTAAGATCTTCACTTTTTACTCAGCACCCATCATCATGTCTCGCGAAGCTCTCGTACTTGGATCTGAGAACAGACCACTTGTTCTCTATCCAGATGAGTATGAACAATGGAAATCCCGGTTCCTTAAATTCGTTGGAATGCAACCTCTTTGGAATTTAATGCTTCAGTCCATCTCCGAAGGTCCAGTCATCTACTATCGGGAGATAGCAGCCCGACCTGAGGCTGACCCCCTGTCTTAGCTTCAAAAGTTGAGCGAGAACCGGCTAATGACGCCGAGAGAGACAAGCGGCATGCAAATAAGAGGGCGGAATATCTGATCTATCAGGCCCTCCCCACTGATATTCTGGTTGGCGTCGACAGCAAAATGTCAGCCAAGGAAATGTGGGACGAATTGGAAGTTCCGATGCTGGGGGCAGATCTGGATGATAGGGCCAAGATTGAGGAGGCCAAGGCTAAGTTTATAGAATTCCGCGCAAAAGATGGGGAATCTCTGCAAGCCACGTTTACAAGGTTCTGTGCGGTCCTGAATGAGTTGAACAAACTGCACATAAAGAAGGACAGGGATGACATCAACATCCAGTTCTTTGCCACCTTAGCCCCCGAGTGGCAGCTTGCTTGTCGGGCCACGAAACGCGTCCTGAACATTCCTGAGGTATCCATCAACGTCGTCTTTAAGGAGCTCAAGAAGTATCAAGGGGATGTAGATCAACAAAAGCTGATGGCAAATCAATTGGCCTCTCTACTGCTATCAGCCAACACCGGATTGAAACCAAATGATTCACTCGCCTTGATCACCAACAAGAATATTCTGACACCTTCCTTTGCTCCAGGTTCATCATCATCGCAGTGCAGGTATGCTTCTCCTCCACGTGAGGTATTTGATGAGGAAGAGGCTTCTATTCAGGAACAGATAGCCTTGTGGACCAACCGTCTCCAACAACGACGGTTTTCCAACAAGACTAACAATCAACTCCGTTATGACACCGGTCCGCGGAGGTACTCTGATGATAGAAGGATGAACGACGCAATGATTATCGCCGGGACGATTACCGAAGGGATGATCGCGACGACAGGAAGTATGACGATAGACGCGACTATCGAGATGATCGCCGTTATGAAAGGTGAGACGATAGGCGCGATGATCGAAGGGATGATAGGCGGGACGATCGAAGGGATGATCGTAGGGATGACCGCCGAGATGAGCGGGAAGGGCCAGAGAGAAGGGACAGAAGGCGAGATGACAGCAGAGAGAATCGTCGCGCCGATAAGGGGCCGGCAGAGAGAAGAGATGAACGGCCGAGAGCAGACGAGCCGAAAGCCGCAGATGAGCGTCTCTGCTACAAGTGTGGTAAACCGGGCCACTTTGCTCAGGAGTGCAAGAATAACTTTGACAGAGACATCGGCTACTACGAGAGGAAACTGGAGGCCGCCAAGAAAAGAACGGATGCTTTAGCCCTCGTCGCCCAGGAAGACTACTGGGATGCTGAAGACACCGACGAGGAGGATGACAAGGGCAAGAACTGCTACATGGTTGATCGTATTGGGTTGGAGAACTGTGTTGTTTCCACTGCTGAAAATTCAGATCATGCTGCTGAGGGGGAGACATTGAAAAATCCACCAGCATGTCTGATGACCACAACCAATGATCCCGAATGCTCTACATCCGGTTCTGAGTCAAATGAGGTATATTCATGTTACATTCCTACACATGTAAATAATTTATTTGTAGATAATGAATGTACACTGCACACACATATTCTTGATCTACAAGCTAGATTAAATGCTGAAACTGCAAAGTGTGTACAGGCTGAACATCAAGCTCAAACTCTAAAAGAATCATCTGAATTATATCATTCAAAGTGGTTAACTAATCATAATGTTATAAAACAGATGTTAATAGAAAAAGTAGATGTTCTGGATAGGAATATATATCTTGAATCGTGCATGGACACGCTATCAAAAGAAAAACTCTCTTTAAAAGAAGAAATTTCTGTACTTACAAAACAGTTAGATGCGGTAAATATGGAAAATATAGACAGTTTAGAAAAATACAAAATGATTGAAGAAGAAAGGATAAGTTTGTACTCAAGAATAAAGACCCTTGACGATGCATTTTTAATAAGGGGTCAAACAGAACAAACTATCCACTTAAATCAGCCCAAAGAAACTAGGTTTTTACCATTCTAGACAAGGAATTGGTTTTAAAAATCCTAAATATTTGGAAAAAGCACAAAATGTTTTACCTTTATTTTATGACATTAATTATATGGGAGCCGGTCTTAAATCCTTCTTTTTTGAGTCATCAAAAAAAGTTTTAAACCAAGAAAATGAGAAACGTGTCACTCGTATAGATAAAGAAATTTCTTTTCAGTATGAAGAACTTAACGAGAGTTATTCTTCTAGAGTACCCACTTTAGAGGAAGACTTCTTGTCAACTTATTCAGAAGCTGAATTGAAAACAGAAACCGTAAAATCAACTCCTCAACTTTATATTCCTGCAAAAGTTCTTCAACAACAAATCACTGTTTTAGAAAAGGAATTGAAGTCGTCTCAAAAGAAAGCGCTTGATCTTCAAGATGCTCTTCTTAAGAGCGAAGAAGAATTGGTAAATCAATCTTTTCAACAATCTGTGGAAGTTACTGTCTACAGAGAAAATTTTGAATGGTTTCACAAAAATTGAATGATTTTTCAAAAGAACAAACAGTTTCTCATTCCACAAAAATTCCATATGTGTCATCAAATAAAGGTAAGGCCAAAGCTGAAACTTCTTCTGTCATTTATAAAGGTGAGTGTTCAAAACCTTTCAAAAATGAGGTTTCTAAAAAGACTCAGATCAAATCCAAGTCTTTTAAGAAACCCACTCACCAACAAAAAGAAAATTCTGTCAAGTCTAAATCTTCCATGCTTACTGACTCTAATCGTTTTGTTCCTACAGATCATATAAGAAGAGTTCCAAAAACCACCATGCTGGATTTTACGAGTTTTTTTTGTGAAGAAGGCTTTAATGCCAAATGAATTTGTTACTAGAGATAGGATGTCTGTAATCTCTAAAGACAATTTGTGTAACAATGTGTGTGACAATGCTTGTAATGATGTACCGAATTCTGTTGTTCCTTTAAAGTACTCTTTCAGTGATTTATTTAATCTATGTCCAACTCGATATAGACGACAGGTTCCTGAAATGAATGCTTTCGTGCCATATCCTGTTAAACGAATTCAGAAAAAGAAAACAAAAAATGTTGCATCATCGGCCTCAAATAAAATTGAGATTTGTCCGTTGCCAAGGCCCAAAACCAAAGCAACGGTCAAAAAGGTCTCAAAAAGACAAAAACCAAAGGCAATTTCAGCGCCTAAGGTTCCAAAGCCCAATAAATCCAAACTTTAATGGATTCCAAAGGGTTTTACATCCGGACCACACACAAATGCTAAATGGGTTCCTAAAACTGTACACGTGCCATATAAACCTGGAAATCCTAACAAAAAGGGACCCATATTGAGGTGGGTACCCAAGGTTGTGTGATCTTTATGCAGATGGTTCTTGGTTACTTCTGATCAAGACCCATTCTTCAATGAAATGGCTTCTAGTTACCATCACTACTACAAAACAAGCCTATTGCAACCTTGGCAAAATGTTGCATTAGGCCTATAAAAAGCTGCATTATGCCTAAAGCAACCTTTTAGCAAGAGTTGCATTATGTCCTCTTGCATTAGGTCTAAAGTAACCTTTTTGGTAGAATATGCAACCTTTTTTTAAAAAAGTTGCATTAATTATAGAAATGCAACCTTTTTAGAATGCAACCTTTTTACACTAAAATGCAACCTTTTTACAAACTAATGCAACCTTTTTCACAAGCAAATGCAACCTTTTTTACATCAAATGCAACATTTTTCGAACTCAAATGCAACATTTTTTTACTTTCAAATGCAACATTTTTTTACTTTCAAATGCAACATTTTTTTACTTTCAAATGCAACATTTTCACATTAAAATACAACTTATTTTAAACTCAAATGCAACCTTTTTATGCTCAAATACAACCTTTTTTACATTCAAATGCAACTTTTTTTATTTTCAAATGCAACATTTATGAATTTAGTTACAAAAAGTATAACCTTTTAATACACGAATACAATTAATAAGCATCACCAATTCAAAAAAATGTCGATTACAATAATTAAAAGGTATCAAAATCCTTCACCAATTACACAATAATCTCAAAACACAATATTCTATATAATAATTGTTAATTGTAATGACAAAAAGTATCTTAATCCTCCAGAAAACACCGGTCTTCATATATATATCGATATCCTAAAACAAAGTTGCCTGTCACACAAACATAATAATAGTAAGTACCAACTCAAACCAAAATAATCAAATTGATGAAATAATTATACTTGTCATGATCGTAATGACATCATACCTTGAACCAAACATAGACGATAACTCATGCTAGAAACTCACGAACTTGGAGAGGCAATTTTTCCATAAGCTTCTTCATCGCATCTTCAACTAATTTATCTCGTTGGTTCTCAATATCTTCTTCCAAACAAACACCAACATGGGATTTAAGTGATCAGTTACGGGTTATCCTGCTGCATTAATAATAACTAAGCAAATGTGTGTGTCGTATGTATAAACAAAATATTGCAAGCCCAACTAACACAACTATACTTTTATAACAAAATATAAATATAATTAATTTATAGATATGAAATGAACAAGCCTATGAAGTAATTTGAAGTGCGTTTAGAAACCATAAACACATAGGAAAATGCAATTTTTTTTGTTAATATCCTATTTTTTGCATTATGAGCAAGGGTATGTAAAAACATAGCAACTTGCTCATCGACTAACATATTTTTACAAATTTTTAGTCCTCCCCTACTTTCTAGTATATTACATAGTGTTGAAAATGCATGTATATTCATTCTTATGTTAACCACACTCATAACGTCTTTTTCGTAAACCATCATCTTCATATTTTCACGCCTATTATGGTAACTCAAATATTTTCTACGTAACATTCTATATTCAATTGAACGATGCAAATGAGAAGTGCACATTATCCACCAACAAATAACAAAATATATTGCATAAATTGCTCCTATGGCAACTAGTTGTCGTCTCAAAGGTGGCCTTGCCATCTACATAAATAAAAACATTATTTGTTCTTGAATCACACAATATATACCTAGATTATATAAATTCAAATTTCAAAGTTCTATGATTTATCAAACAAGTTCATAAATAAGTATGATTCTTTGAAACAAATCAAACATAAAATGCTTCTAAAACTTCAATGATTTATCAAATAAGTTCTTAAACTAGAATTGCATCATATAGCAAGGGAAATAAATTAAGGTATCAACCTAAAACAAATGCCCCATTAGCATCATCGAGATCAGAATATTAAGTCAACAAAGCATGAATATTAAGTCAACAAAGCATTAGTATCAAATTCTTAAATTCAATACTCAACAAGCAATCAAGCATGACACGTATATCGACATATGCGTGTATGTGTATATTGGAAAACATACACACAGGCAGCTCTGTTCATAAAAAATAAATGCAGTGATTTGAAGAAATTATTAAGTATATCATTGCAATTAATAAAACCAAAAACAATTTTCCACAAGTCCAAGTCCACTAAACTGTAGATATATAAACTTAATTAGTATTGAAACAACCGTCACTAGTTTTGATTCTTGAACCCACTGGTAAGATGAATTCATCAAATAATCTCTTAAAGTAGCATGATTCTTTGAAACAAATAAGCATAAATCCAATATTAAAAAATAAAATTTGACCATGAATCTGAAACTACAATACAATCTGTAAATAGGTCTTAAAGTAATATATATGAACCCAAAAGACAAATAGAGAGGGAGAGAAACCTTGATCGAAGATGGAAACCACCAGAAAGCTGCCGCCGAGAAAAGATAAACCCCCTTGAAACCACCTGCCGCCGCCGCACAAAATAGGGTTTTAAAACAACACCGACCTGCTGCCGCAAGTAGACAACAGAACGCCGCCGTCGAGAGAAGGAGATGGAAACCACCAAAAAGCCGCCGCCGTCTAAGGTGGCTAGGTTTTGCAGAGAGAGAGGAAGTCGTCGCGGGCAAGTTAGGCTGGCTAGGGTTCAATATCTTGAACAATAACAAAAGAGACAAGGAAGAGACCGGAGACCACCACTTGGAATGGAGATTGGAAAAGAGAAGAAGGACGCCGCCTGAAGGTTGCCGGAGATGGTTTGGCGGAGGCGGAGGAGGGAAAATCGCCTGATGGATTTGGGTGGGAGAACATGGAAGACAAATAAATGGGAACAAAAATGGTTTGCAGCTGGGTGTTTTTTAACATGAAATTTTCAATTCCCCCTTTTCTTTACCTTTGGGAGGGAAGTAAAAATACGGAAATGGTCCAAATGGAATCACTTAATTTATTTCTCATTTTTTATTTCTTAAACCTAAATTAAACAAATAAGGAAATTATTTTTGTATTTTATTTCTTTGACCATATTTATCTGTATCAAACACGCCCTGAGGGTTTTTGGAGTGTGAAGTGTAAACAACCGTCCAAGAGATTTAGGAGACCTGTGAAGGGGTGGTGCGGTTAATTTGTAAAAAAATAAGACGTCCTAAAATAGTTATATATTTTATTTTTAAGAAAAAATAAAAGAAATTACATTCACAAGTTAGATGTAACTTTTTTAAAAAAAAGTTGCATTTGCTTTACATATATGCAACCTTTTAAAATAAATGGTACTTTTAGCCTATAACAAATGCAACCTTTTTTATAAATGTTGCAATTTTTCAATTAAATTTGTAACCCTTTAAATTAAATGTTGCATTAGATCTTCTAATGCAACCTTTATTTTTTTAAACTTGCTTTAGAATCAAATGCAACTCATTATATAAAAGTTGCTTATAAAAGGTTGCCATAGGCCCATTTTGTAGTAGTGCATAGTCTAGGACTTGTTCTTTTGCTTGTCGGTTGTGCTTAAACAGACACGTTTGGCTTCTGTGCACACAGCCTAGGACCCGGTCTTAACTCATCATGTGTTTCTGAACATGTCGGTTCAGAACACTGTTTGATTGTGAATTAAAAATGGATGTGTTTGAATGCATATAGGTAAGGTCTTGCACTACACAGATCTATCTAGACGCGACACCGTCAACGAGTGCGGAATCCTCGTTAACGGCTTGACGGATAAAACACTCACATGGAACACGGAGACTACCACAACGCTGTATGATCGACGACGAACGAACCTACGCAATGATTCTCTCTGAAACAACTCTAACAATACTGATAAACTCGAGATCGCCCTTTTGCTTAATCTCACACGAATTCTGCAAAAAGTCTGCTAATGATTCGAGTTAATCCCTAATTATAGAGGTCCATTCGAGTTTGTCATTGGACAAACTCGAATCCAGACCCAAGGCCCATTCGAGTTTGTCCCATTGACACTCTCGAATCTGCCTTATAAAGCACATTCGAATTTACTATAGATTCGAATGTCATTTTATGATGAATTCGAATTTATTCTAAATTCGAAATTCACATATTAAACTTATATTTGAACTTAGGTTTTAACTTATGTTTGAATTTATCTTTGATCTTTATGTTTGAACTTCGTGTAATACATTACATCAAGTTCAAACATACAATCAATAACTATCAAACATATATAAACACATGTATCAAACACTCGTTAATATTCAATACTTTGCAATATCACTTGAACCAAAATGCTAATATACTTAGACTGCTATCGTCACACAGGGTGTACCAACAGACTCCCCCTTGACGATAGCTTCTAACTATTTATATTTTGATTAAGAACTCGATTTATTCAAAGTACTTCCAACAAACAAACCTTGCTCAATACATACTTTAACTACATTTTGATATTTTCTAGCCTCACGTTCCATATGTGCATCACTTGAGATTTGATGAGCGTAAAGCACTTGCAGGTCATCCTTGGAAAGGTTCACTAGGTGTAGCGGATCGTACACTTTAATAATTACTTTTTCTACGAAGTCCTCCATCACTGCTTCTCCAGTCTCACTTTCCACGTACCACCAATTGAGATTTTTCATGACGTTCTGTGGCATAGGCTTGAGAGGTACCTTCTTCAGACATCTAACTGGTTTATACTGAATTTTCATCCACGGTCTACCAGTTAGAGGATCAATTCGAGTATTGTCCATTACTCGTTCACCAACTCTTGGATTGAGCTTCTCAAATTTCCTCGACCTCCCTTCTTTTCTGATGATCTTAGCTATAACTTCAGCATAAGGGTCATCGCCGATATTAATGAGCTCTTTCCATGCTAATGCCTTTATTTCAACTTTTGGTAAGGAGTTGAACGCTTTCAATCTTCTTCTGAGATACTGGAGGCCATCCTTTCGTTTGATAATGAATAGCTGCAGTTCTCAGTCAAAGAACCAGCTTAAAATATTTCCCGATAGCTCTCTAGCACCCGGAACACGCATCCTTTTCTTCAGCTCGAATTCCTTTTTCTCTGCCCTGAACCACAGCTTTCTCTTTTCTTCGTTTGTGAGTTCTCTGGCAGGCTCTTCAATTGATGATTCAGCATTTAAAGCAGCTTTGACTACTTCTATGTCAATCACACTATTT
>JAANYP010008068.1:0-31540 GCA_020465985.1 Centrapalus pauciflorus
TATCATTGACATATCAAAATTTTTGAAAGGAGATTTGAAGCATTAATACAAGAAATCATTTTGACTTGTTTTGAGATGGATCTCTTGTTAATCAGGTTATGGTTCATGTTGAATGTTTCATCCATCTTTATGCACAGATGTTACGGATCGAGAACATCTAATCGTTTATCTTCTTCACTTTATGGATAGAAATTAACAGTCGTTAGCAGTATGTTGATCATCAGTTTGGAAATTGGAGCATGGATCATTACTTGTTAGAAAATGTGATTAAAAGAGTCTTTGGTCTAACGCTATCCAACATGTTATTCCAATCAAGTTGTTATAAGTTCAAATTTATCAAAACAGATGGTTTGTGAACGAACGAATGTTATATGATTTGCTTTTATACCACAACCAGTGATTTTTTTTCTTTGGGAAAATTACCAAGAAATGTAACATAAATTACAAAGATTGACAATAAAGGTAATGTGAAATTTTTAGGCCAAAAAAGGTAACATAAAATTCAATTTTGTCAAAAAAGGGTATTGATAACCAATTATATGATCCTTTTCTTGGTAAAAAAAACATTTGATCATCTTTCTTGGCCTAAAATTTGAATTTCATGTTCTTTATCGGTCAAAATATAATTTTACGTTATGTTTCTTGGCTTAAAAATTTTACAATATATATTTTTAATTTTTGTATTTTATATTACTTTTCTTGGTATTTTTTCTTTTTTTATTACAAATATAGGTAACAAACTAACACTTTGTTGTTAAACAAGTTACAAAAACTTTTGATCCCTTGTTATTCAGTTGTGTAGTATTATTGTATGTGTTGAATTAATTAATGAAAACAAGCTATGTAAGTTTAATAACTTATTTATCAACAAAATATTAGTTTAGCGGCCTAATTGATAAATAATTAATAAATAGCGCGCATGTTAATTATCTAAATTGAAAAAAAAAATATAGTTAACAAAAAAGGGTCATTATATACGCACACCCCCTCTTGCTAATTACACATAATTTGATAAAAATTTAAGTGTCAATATAATTTGATAAGCACTTGGAAATCCGCTTAAAAAAATTTTAATATATAAAACATATAAGTATAATGACAAAAATATTTGATTAAAAGTTTATAAGGTATTTGTACTTTAATTAAATAATATTTAGTAAGAATGGAAATAAGTCACAACTTTGCTGACATCCACTACAACAATGTCATGATTTCCTATCATTACCAAATTTCAAAAATAAAAGAAATAAATATTTGTACATTAGTAATTATGATAGAGGAATCGAGATTTTAAATATCCCCCTCCTTTTATTTAAATATTTAATAATAATTATATAAAAAGGTAATATGATTATATGGTTAGAATCGACATGTATATTAAATAACGAACTATATGGTCATATATACTCATTTAGATTTTCTTTTTAGAAAAAGGTCTCATTTTGATTCAGTTTTATTCAAGTAACTGGATTTATACCAATGTATTACATGGCTTAATTTTAAAAAAAATATTTATAAATATGTATAATATAATAATTATAAGACTAATAAAGTTTCGTTCAATTTTAGTTGATTAGTTATTAAACCAACCATATTAGATTTGGATAGATTTGATTTGGTTTAAAACTTAAAGTAAATTTAGTAAATGAAGTGTCAAAAGGAGAGAGTGACATGTGTCAAATTAAAAGAGAGCATCATTCATGTCATATTATTTACTCATTTAATAGTATACTAGTTATTAACCCATGTGTTACAGGGATAACTTTAATAAATTTGTTTTCTTAAAACTATATAAACTTAAAATTAAAGATCAATATTCAAACTTTTAACATTAATAATATTTAATATATCTTATTATAATTAATTTATGTATAAACTAGTTTATGACTTACGTAATACGTGGACATTTTTAATAAAATTTATTTATATAAAATGTATATAAGTAAAAGTAATAATACATAACTATTAATTATTTAAAATAATATAAGAATATTATTATTATTGGTCAATAAGTTTTTTTAAAAGTTTATTTTTACTTTAATATATTTTATTTTATATAAATTGAGATTTTAGTTTGTATATAATATACGGAGTAATACTTATATGTTTTACTACAAATTAATACTTATAGACTATAAATAATAAAGTTATTTATCCTTTTAAAATAATAATTGTATTTATTATTTTATTATTTATAGATTAAAAGTAATAGAATGTATTATCTTTTTAAAATGATCAATTGTATTTATTTTTTATATTTTATAATAATAAGTTGTATTAATCTTTTCCGATGAAATTTGGAGGTGACACGTGACATTTGGTGTTACTTAAGTATTTAAAAAAACTAATTATTTTTTGAGATTATAAACTTATAAACAAATACACAATTGTTATATGCATGTGATATAATCATATATCTAGTTTATCAAAATTTCAATTTAACTTAAACATTTATAATGTTTCTCAACTATACCATTTTATATACTTTCAATGTACGATGTCATAAAAAAAATTATCCATAAACTTTTAACACAAACTTAATTTTTTTTTACACGCATGTGAGATTAGTTCAATGTAAAAATATGTGCTTGATATAAATTTAAACTCGTCCAAACATAAAATTCAAAAGAATTTTTTATTATCTAATTATTAATACAATAAAGTCTATTATTTTTTTTAAATAAGAAAAACCCAAATATGTCATCTAAATCCAATTTATAAAAAATAACATAAACACTAACCTTTAATTAAAATATTTAATGCATAATTAAAAATTTTTATTTCTCAATGATCATTGAATATATTGTAAATAATTAAACATGAAACCTCAAATTACAATTCATGGATTATGACAATTTTTTTATATCGAGAAAAAATATCATATTTGTAAGATGATAATTTTAAATGTTTTAATTAAAATATCAACTTTTTTTATCTTAAAAGTAAATTTAGATTTGTAATAGAATGTTTAAAATATTTCTTTTTTTAATTACATGGATTAAATATGAAAGTATTTGAATTAGATTTCATATTTTCTTTTAATAATAAATTAGTTAAATTAGAAATCTAATTATGGAAAAAGGCGGAAAATCAAAAATTTAGATCGATAAGGTAATCACACGTGGCGTAAGATGTTTTCTTTTATTTATACTAAGTTTATTACCCGCGTATTACGCAGATATTTTTAATATATATAAAATATAATAAATTAAAAGGGAAAGATATAAATATTAATTTTTAAACAAAAGTATATAAGAGGATATTATTATTTATTATGACCTATTAATTTTATATATTTCTAGATATATATGAATAGTAATTGTTTTCTTATATTTTTTTAAACTTTTATTATATTATATTATAGTTAACAAGTTAGTAGAGTATTAGACTTTGTTTGATTTAAATTTAAGAGTAGATTATATTAGATTTGGATGGTTATAATTTAAATTCTTTACTAATTTTAAAACCTATAAATGTCATGTGTCGATTCATGATGACGACACGTGGTTTCACAAGAAATGAGTATAATTACTCTTTTATTAGTATTTATAGATATAAAATTTTAATAAATAAATATTTATTTACAGTCATATAAAAATATGATTAAAATAATTATTTTTAAATAAGAAAGACAAATATAAAACTTTATATAATTTTTATATTTATCATACATATATTTAAATCTTTGTCATTTTTAATTTTTATATTATTTACTAAATATGAGACTAAAAATATAAATTATCTCATGAATAATAAATTAGTATAAACATTGCGTTAAATTTTCTAAAATTAACATGTTGTTAAGTTTGTCACGTATGAATTATTATAATGTAAATAATTATCATCAATATTTTAAAAAGTGTTAAATGAATATATTATTAACTATAATTTAGAATTAAATAAGTTCAGTTGGATAAATCTAATACATAAAAATGATAATTTTATAATTAAAATAAATAAAAAGTTAAAGGGATATCAAATTATAGTAATTGAAAAATAAGTTATATACCAAATGGCTGTGATCATTTAATAATATATGTCATATTGATTTATTCATTATTCTTTAAATTAAAAACATCTATATAAAAATTATATTTGAGGTTAAAAGATTGATGGTTAATTATTTATTTTAAAAAGATATTAATCTAATTAGTTTTTTAATTTTTAATGTACTTGTTTTAGATATTTAATCTAAAATTCTAAATATTGAAAAATAGGTCGAAAACAAAAATAAATACGTACAAGGTGATGACATGCGACATGAGTTATTCGCTTTCTAAAAATATAAAGTTTACATAAAGTTACACAAACAATTATTTATTTTTCTATAAGAAAATTCATTGAATAGTATTTTTTTTGTATTTTCAAAAAATTATGAATAGTAATTACTGTGTGAGTGTTTTTGTTTGTTTAATTTATATCTTTATAATTACTATAATAAAGAGTTTTATTTGTACATGGAACACAATGTAAATAATTTTATTATAACTAAAAAAAATTATAAAATATTTATTACTAACACAATATTATTTTACTTTTTTAGATGCATGAAATACTAATCTAGTTTGATAAAATTAAGGTTTTAATTTCAAACTTATTAGATCATTTAATAAGATTGACTTTTAAATATTAGTGTTAATTTAGGTGGTAATTAATTCTATATTGTATTTAATTTTTAAAAATAAATAAGATAACTAATTTAGGAGGGTTATATTAGGAAATTTAGGCGGGAAAACGAAATATGAGTAACTTAGAATATGACACTTGACACTAATTGTTTTCTTTTATAGATATATAGATTATTATTATATATAGATATATAGATTATTTTAAAAAAACTAATCATTAATAACTTTTAATTTTATTATTAGCATTATTTTTGTTCTTATATTTATTAATCAAAAAAGTCTTTTAACTATTATTTGTTGTGATTTTATGAGATTTATGTATCTAACCATAATCTTTCTTAAATATAATTTGATTTAAAATTTTTAATTAATATTGAAATACTAATCAACATTTATCATTAATAGAAGATGTTAGTTGTGAATTTAGTTACTATTTTACTAGTATTTATAGATCTAGATTTAACACATTATAGTTTCTTCATTTTAGTTGTGAAAGTCTTGTATATTTTGTTGCATGCATAGTGTAGAATTTTATATTGTACATGCATGTATCTAACAGTCTAAGTTCAAGGGACTTGATATTGTTCGCTTTCATCATTCTAGCAGAATACCTTAAGTTTTTGTTTTTAATAGTGACTTAACATAATAACATCCCAAAACACATTTTATTAGAGGAGAGTTATCTCACTCTTATAAAAATTTATTGGTTTTCTTGCCTACAAATATATGTGATATCACAATGCATTTACAATTATATCACTTTATGTCCTATTGGTTGATTTCCTAAAATAAAGTCTACTATTGGTTCTTACCGTCATCATTTTATACACGGTATACACGTTATCACCTGATATATATATATATATATATATATATATATATATATATATATATATATATATATATATATATATATATATATAGAGAGAGAGAGAGAGAGAGAGAGAGAGAGGTTCCATTGAGAACTTTTGTGCATCGAGGCACAAAAGAACCTCCACTGGCCCTTGGATGAAAAGAATGTGTGTGTTAGATCAAATGACAAAAAGGTAATTAAATAGAAAGTTTTATGCATCAAGTGCACATAATGAAATTCGCGAAGGGGTAAAACAGGAATTATGCAATCCTTATTTAATTATTACACTTCCAAAATTAACAAAAGTAATACAAATTCAAAATACATCAAAATACATGCATATCGTTCTTTTCTTCATGCATATCGTTCATCTCTTCCAAAAATAAATCATGCATATCGTTCATCTCTTCTAAAATCAAAATATATCAAAATACAAACATGAATCGTTCATACAAACATAAATCATGCATATCGTTCATCTTTTCCAAAATCAATAGGGGGCTAAGAGAGAGGGGAGAGAGAGATAGAGAAAAAGAGGGAGTGATTTTAGAAAAAAAGTTAATGATGATTTTCATACCAAATTTAGCTATTAATAATCTTAAAAAACATTTAAATTCAAAAATAATTTCCATACATTTAATATCCCTAAATGTCCTTTGTGCACCCTTGGTAGATTGTCTGATGCACAAAAGTTCTCAATGGTGACTCGATGCACAAAAGTTCTCAATCGAACCCCAAACTATATATATATATATATATATATATATATATATATATATATATATATATATATATATATATATATATATATATATATATATATATATATATATATATATATATATATATATATATATATTGAGGTTCGATTGAGAACTTTTGTGCATCGAGGCACCATTGAGAACTTTTGTGCATCGGAGTATCTACCAAGGGTGCACAAAGGACATTTAGGGGATATTAAATGTATGGAAATTATTTTTGAATTTAAATGTTTTTAAGATAACAAATAGCTAAATTTGGTATGAAAATCACCATTAACTTCTTTCCTAAAACCACTCCCTCTTTCTCTCTCTCTCTCTCTCTCTCTCTCTCTCTCTCTCTCTCTCTCTCTCTCTCTCTCCTCTCTCTTAGTCCCCTCTTGATTTTGAAAGAGATGAACGATACGCATGATTTATGTTTGTATGAATGATTCATGTTTGTATTTTGATTTATTTTGATTTTGGAAGAGATGAACGATATGCATGATCTATTTTTGGAATAGATGAATCATATGCATGAAGAGATGAACGATATGCATGTATTTTGATGTATTTTCAATTTGTATTATTGTTGTTAGTTTTGGAAGTGTAATAATTAAATAATGATTGCATAATTCCTGTTTTACCCCTCTGCGAATTTCATTATGTGCACTTGATGCATAAAACTTTCTATTTAATTACCCTTTTGCCATTTGATCTAACCCACACAATTTTTTCATTCAAGGGCCAGTGGAGGTTCTTTTGTGCCTCGATGCACAAAAGTTCTCAATGGAACCTCCCTATATATATATATATATATATATATATATATATATATATATATATATATATATATATATATATATATATATATATTGAGGTTTTATGGGGCACCACGATGCATTATGAACCGGGGGAACAAAAAATGCACAATATATTAAAAAAGGATGCAATAAGGGCATAATTGGAAGTTTAAACTATTATTTAGTTAGATTAAGATATTTAAAATATTCTATATTCAAATAACCTGATATATATTATGGTAATTGTTAAAATCATGGAGTTTTTAGTTAGCATAGATTGCATTTGTTTTGACTTTCTATCCATGAATGTCTTCTTACGGTTTTCATCTCCACACCCGTAGCTAGACATCCGATTGAAATTGAATTTATATGCATGTCTTCAATACATAAACATTATTAAAATTGAATTTATATGCATACTAAAATTACCTTAATATGCATATTGAAAGTCGACGCATAATGCATTTCAAAAGAGATGCAACTCAAACCTTCATAAACACATACTTCGATTACGAACTAAACATCCTACCGATTGAACCCAAAACTAACTAGGGCATAAAAACCCTCAAATACGAAATACACACTTCGATTATGAACTAAACACCTCAATGAACACGAAATATGCAACAATGCACTTCCATCTAACAAAATAATCGAAGTTGCAACGACGGAAAAAAAACTCGGTAGTTCGCACGTGAATGTTTGCTTTTTTCCTTTTTTTTTGAAAACTCTTGAACCGTATGCATTGTATCTGTGTACTTGAAGAACAAAGCTTAATCTAATTGAGTATGCATTAGTGATTTTCGGGATAAAAATGGAGGAAGAAATCTTGAGTGAAATCCGAAGCAAACACGAAGTATGGAAGGAGGGCTAGAATCGCGGTATGCAACGAAGGAATGTGAATTTTAGCTAAATGAACCTTCTTCCAATTTTGCCCCTCCGCGCGTGATATGTTGTGCACCGGTGCAACAAAGTTCAATTTAATTACCATTTTGCCACTAAAATCTGATCAATTGAAATTATAGATCTAACGGTGTATGGAGGTTCCCAAGTTGCACAATGCATACAGGTTTCCCATAGAACCTGACCCTATATATATATATATATATATATATATATATATATATATATATATATATGTGTGTGTGTGTGTGTGTGTGTTTGTGTGTAAATTTAAAAATATCACGATTCAGGCCGTACGAAAAAAAAAGATCCTAAATAGTACAATTAAAACTGTTAGTTACTAATTATAATAAAAAAAGGGATGATTACTAAAATAGTCAAATCTCACACCTTTATTCACTTTTTAGCCATTTTATATACATTTTACCAAAATAGCCACAATTTACGTGACCACATTTACGTGATAGCCACAATTTACGTGATTTGTACTTTTTTTCATTTTTTAATGCATTACGTTACAAAAGGTGTTTGGTCACGTAAATTGTTGTACTTGGTCACGTAAAGTGTGACAAGACATCCCACCAAACGTTCACGGGGAAGGAGCAAAAATGGTCACGTAAAGTACAACAATTTACGTGACCAGACACCTTTTGTAACGTAATGCATTAAAAAATGAAAAAAAGTACAAATCACGTAAATTGTGGTTATCACGTAAATGTGGTAACGTGAAGTGTGACTATTTTGGTAAAATGTATATAAAGTGGCTAAAAAGTAAATAAATGTGTGAGATTTGGCTATTTTAGTAATTATCCCATAAAAAATCTATAAGCGTATAAATAAACATGTACGAGATTGTTTAACTCGTGTGTTGCAGTGAGATCATAACTAAACAGTAATCTTTTTTTTTCATTTTAAAATAATTCAAATGAAAATTTTTTTACTAGACTATAGATACTAATAATGTGATCATATTTATATATTCGAATTTTTATAAAATATAATATCAAAAGATAAAAAAAAAACGAAACAAAACAACTATGTATTATATATAAACTATAAAGTAAAAAATAGGTAAGCTGCATATCAACCTGCTTAATGAAAATAGTTCCGATGGTAATAAAATTATATCGAAATATAGATAAAAATAATATGATAATAATGATATATACGAAATTTTATAAAACATAATATATATGTATTATATGAAAATAAAGTTGTTATATATTATATATAAGTACTAAAATAAGTTATCCGCTTATCCATTAGCTTGAGCTGCCTGATTGCAAGATTTTACTGACAGTTTTGTTGCATTAATAAAAGATGCCACTTGGTATTTCTGCTTATTGTGTTTTTACATATATAATGAGCGTTTGAAACTACATTTTTAAATATAGTTTTATTATTTTTAAAGGTTCAAGTGCATAACTGACTATTTATTTTCTGGTTTTATCTTTAGTCATTAACTATTTTTAACACATATTTAACTATTAAATTTTAGTTAATTGTTTTATTTTTAGAAAAATGACTAAATACACATAAATATGATAGTTTACTGATTAAATATGTAATATTAAGTGACTAAATATGTATAAAAATAATGTAACGGTTAAACTATGTACAAATCTGAAAGTTAAATGGTCAAATATACTAAAAAGTAACTGTTAATTTTTTTTTGTGGGTGTTGTTATACGCACACCCCCAAATCCTCTAATTATGCTAATTGCACACACCCTCATTCTTAATTACTTGATTAGTGACGTGGGTCCTACAAATGTCACATCAATATATATATATATATATATATATATATATATATATATATATATATAATAATTGTGGGACCCACATATACTTATCACACACCCTATTGTCACACCATCTTTATTTTATTTTTGTTTTTTTTGTGATGTGGGACCCATAAATGCTTATGACACACCCCCTCTATTGTCACATCATCTTTAATTTTTTGTTTTTTATGTTGTAGGTCCTGCATGCTAATGACACACCCCCTCCTTTTTGCAAATCAGTTTTTTGTGTTCATTACAAAAATGGTCCATGTAGTTTGTATCAAAAATAAAATTTGGTCCCTGAACTTCCAATTAGAAACAATATTACCAAAGTAAATTATAAAAATGATTCGTATGGTTTGTTTAAAATTATAAATTTGGTCACTGGTCTTTAAAACTTACGAAAATGATCTCTAAAAACATTATTGTTAGAATACATTGTAATTGATGGAAGTCAAAGTGTAGGGTTTGTTTTGTAATTCATTCATAGTTGTGAAAAATATGTATATATATAGTAAGTTTGACTTTCAATGTAATAGTTCTGACATTTCACTTTTGGCAAAATAGAATTTAGAGAAAACGGTTACTGACATTTTGGAAGATCTTCTCATCATTCTTGTAATCGACATTTTGGAACAAAATCATTTGGTTAGTTTTGATTACTGAATTGTTCTTGTTCTTAAATTGTTATTTGATTGATATGAAATTGTAAATCACAATTGGTATCAGAGCATTATGGGTGAAATTTTGATTCTGAGATTGAAATTTTTTACGAAGTTGTTCACTGTTCTTGAGCATTTTTTTCGAAAAACCCTAAAATCACCAAGGGTTTTTAATCTGTTGATCCAATACTGTGAAAATTGGATCGAAGGTATAGGATCAGTAGTCGATTCAATTGACTATAAACTTGAATTGATTCACAAAACACAGAAAAAGATCTAGGCATTTTTGTCAAATTTTGAAAAACACGAGGTTGACTACTGTTCTATTGAAAAAGTCTATTTTAGATTTATTTTTGGACAAAAGTGTTTCACAAAAAGTGTTTGTAATCAAAATCCTCACCTTCGATCTCAATTTGAGTGAAAATGGGCAAATTTTTCGAATTAATTTGAATTTCAGACTTGAAAAATCTGAAAAATTAAGAAACTCAAAGTACACACATCTTATGTGTCATTCGAGTTGAATACAGTGTCAATCGAGTTGACAAATTGTGTCAATCGAGTTGACAAGTTGACAAGCAGTGTCAATCGAGTTGACAAGCAGTGTCAATCGAGTTGACAACAAAAGTCTATCGAGTTTACTTAATTCATCAATCGAGTTGGATTTAAAGTAATTCAAGTTTACTCAATTCATCAATTGAGTTGCAACCTTGTCAATTCGAGTTGAAGTTATAAATCATTCGATTTTATTAAAATTTGAATTTAATTCGAGTTTCACATTAGACAAATTCGAGTTTCTCAAAGGACAAATTCGAGTTTCTCAAAAGACCAATTCGAGTTTCACATAAGAGTTGATCGAGTTTCACTATAAAACTCAAGTTTCTGAACATAATTCTAGTTTCACAAAGGCTATTTCGAGATTCATACAAAACTCATTCGAGTTTCATACAAAACTCATTCGAGTTTTACTTAGCCAAATTCGAGTTTCACCATACATCATTCGAGTTTTACAGAAGAGTAATTCGAGTTTCATACAAGCATTATTCGAGTTTTTGCATTTTACAAAACATCAAGTCTATTCAGTGTTTGATTCAAGTTGATTATTGCTACTAACAAGTTACTGTGTTGTAGATTTCAGTTGATCATTTGATACTAATCTGTGTTTCAAAGTTTGATCAAATTTTAACTGTTGATCAACATTTTCAATCTCAATCAAAGTTCATCAGATCTTGGACAGTTTCCAAAATATCAGTCAAAATGTCAAAGGACGCTCTAGCAATGGGATCAGAAACCAAACCCCCAATTCTATACAAGGGAGAATACGTTCAATTGAGGGAGAGGTTTCTAGAATTCATCAGCTTGCATGATCTATCAGAAGAGATGCTGAAATCCTTAACAGAAGGACCAGCCACATTCATGGAAACAATCCCTGGAGTACCAACTGGTAATCCCCCGATTCCACCAAGGACAGTCGAGGTCACCAACCTGACTGAGGCCCAAAAGAAAAGAAAACTAGGGGATAAAACTGCCAGGAAATTACTTCTGATATCCATCCCCAATGATATTTACACATGCCTCACAAACACAGAAACTGCCAAATCAATATGGGATGAAGTATGTAAACTGATGAGGGGATCTGACAGAGCTGCTACAAACAGGGCTAGAAACAGCCTAATGACGTTTGAAAATTTCAGAGCTCGTGAAGGAGAACTACCGGAAAACACTTACCTAAGGTTTGTGAGTTTGGTAAGTGAAATGAAAAGAAATGGAGTGACAAAGTCCAATCTGGACATAAATGTCAAGTTCCTAAACGTTCTAAACCCTGAATGGGAGAAATATGCTATGATTATCCAGCAGACAAAGGATATTGAAGAAATGGATTTTCATATGATATTTGAGAACCTCAACAACTACCAAGAGGTTGTGTTGAGGAAATTATCAGGAAAGAAGAAAGCCGAGAAAGAAACTGCTAATCCATTGGCTCTACTGGCAGAGAAGAAGTACAAATATAAAATGAAAAAGGAGAAAAGAGCAGTAGTCAGCAGTACATCTTCCGAATCAGAAGCCTCCGATTCATCTGCAGATTCTGAGATCGAAGAAATGAAAAAGCAGATGGCACTGCTAACAAAAGCTTTTCAAAAGAAGTTCTACAGAAAGCCAACAAACAATAAGATGCGCTACAAGACAGGCTCGAGGAAAATTGAGAAGAAAGACAAATATGAAAAATCTGGAGAAAGCAGTGGAAGAAAGACTGACAAATATGAAAAATCAGACAAGTCAGCAAAGAAAGATTTAGAACAGAAATGTTACAATTGTGGAAAACCAGGTCATTATGCCCAGGAATGTAGACTCCCAGTAGTAAAAAAACTCAGACTATTATACAAGAAAGGCTCTCTTAGCCAAAGAAAAAGAGTCTAGAAAAGCTCTTATGGCGGAGGATGACCACTGGTTGCAGTTATCTGAAGATGAAGATATTCTGGATGAGGATGCTCATATTTGCCTAAAATCAGAGGTTCTCAATGAGTCAGAATTGAGTGAATCAGCCATGATAGCTGAGGATGAAGTATGGGTTGGTTTAACTGATGAAGAGGATGAAGAAAGACAAGAATCTGAGGAGGAAGAGACAGAAGAAGTTGCGTTGATGGCAACTGGAAAAACTGATGTTGAGAAAAATGAAGATTCTGAGTCAGACAGATCAGATGGTTCAGACAAACCGGAGGTACATTCTAAATCTGACTCTGATATAGATGAATATTGTATGCTAGAAGAGAAACTAACTCATATGGCCTTTATGCTTAAAAAGTTTGAAAAATCATTAAAGGCGGAAAAGAAAATTGCTCATTCTTTGGAAAACAAACTTCGAAATGAACATAACTTAGTTTTAGTCTTTTCCAAAGATAAAACATTAGCCTTACGAGCAGTTTCAGATTTACAAGATAAGGAAAGAGAACTACAAAGCAAAATACTTGATCTTAATCAGAATATATCTGACTTACAAGAAAGACTGAGAAAAGCAGAATTAGAAGCTTCAAACTTTTCTGTAAAATATCATGCTATTTTTGAAGAACGAACTAAACTTTATGAGAAAATAAAGAAGATGGAAGATGAATTTATCAAAAGAGGACAAACAGATCAAACCATTTTATTTAAATCAACCAAAAGACACAGAATTTTATAATTCTAAATCTGGAATTGGTTGGGAAAATCCAAAGTATCTGAAAAAAGCAATATCTAGTTCACCAACGCTATATGATATCAGATACATGAACTTAAGATTGAAAATGGCATTTATGAAAGCATCTGATGAAGTAGAATCTAGTGAAGAAACAAAAAGATTACGATCAGACAGAATGCAAAATTCTGTTGATTATAACAGAATAAATGAAACAAGTAATAATACTGATATTAAAGAAGAGTTCATTCAAACATATTCTGAAAAGGATTTGTCTGAATTACCTACTCAATCTCAACAGATATATCTGCCATCTTCAATTCTAGAAAAGATAAATTCTGATCTAGAATTGAAAATTAAAAATTTTGAGACAGAGAATAGAACTCTCAAGGCTGAACTAAAAACTATGGAACAAAAGTTACAAAATCAGCCTAAAAACAAAAAGTTGTCTGATCCACAATCTTCAACTTCTCTAGATTCTATCAATCCAGAAAAGGAATTTGATCTGTTTATGCACTCTGACTTTAATTCCTTAGAGGAAATGTTTGTTAAAATTGATGAATTTGTCAAACCTTTGCATAACAAACAATCAGATGGTCATAAAGAACCTGTTAAAATTCTGCAAAGAATTTCTTCAGACTCAATTAAATCTTCTGAAAATTCACCAATTTTACAATAAAAGAAGGAGAAAACAAAAGTTATTTTTAACACTCCTAGCTATGAAAAAGGTGAATCATCTTCAACAAAGAACTCCATTGCACTCAGAGTTCAATCTTCAAAAGGTAAGAGAAATTTACAGAAGAAACAAGTGTCTACGTCTACTAATTCTCATGTTTCTTTTATGTCAGATATCATTGTGAATGGGTCGAGAAAACAAGTTTGGAGAAAGAAGAAGAGAGAACAGAAAAACAAGAATATAAAACAAGAGTGGCGCGTGAAGAACATTATTGTTACAGATAGAAATAACAACATTGAAAACTCTGTTTGTAATAATAAATTTGTTAATAATTCTTGAATCAAATTCTCTAGAAAAGACTTAATTGCTTTGGACTCTACTGCTTGTAAACCTTTGATTGTAAAATCTGATAAGCTCGTCTGGCAACCAAAGAAAAAGGACCCATGTTCTAAACAGAAAAAGGTTCCACAGAAAATCATTTCAAAAACAATTCCACCACGAATTGTACAAAAGTGGATACCTAAACGAACTGTTCAAATGTGGGTACCTAAAACAACATCAACTGTTAAGCAAAAAGCCATATCTATTGAAAAATCAAATAATACTTTGCATGATTTACCTAAAACAAATGTACCCAACTACAAGTGGGTACCTCATGTGTTATTTCGTCTTATAGGTAAACCATGTTTGGTATCTTGACTCCGGATGTTCCAAGCATATGACCGGACAAAGAGACATACTCACGAACTTTGTAGAAAAGTTCTGTGGGACGGTCAGATTTGGAAATGATCAGTTTTGTCCAATCAGAGGATACAGGAGTCTCACATATGACAAAATTACCATTCAAAAGGTTTTTCATGTTGATGGTCTTGGACATAATTTGTTTAGTATTGGACAGTTGTGTGATAAAGGTTTAGAAGTCAATTTCAAAGCCAATCGGTGCAGCATCAGATCCGGAGAAGGTAAGGAAATATTGGTAGGAAACAGGAAAACCAATTTGTACTCCATTGACTTAGCCTCGATTAATCTGAAGAAAGATGTATGCTTACTGTCAAAAGCTACATCAAAAACAGCATGGCTATGGCATCGTCGCCTTTCACATCTGAACTTCAATGAATTAACCAACCTAGCGAAAGGAGGGTTAGTTAAAGGGCTGCCAACTCTCAAATTCCAAAAGGAGCAATTGTGTGCCGCATGTGAAAAAGGAAAAATGACAAGAGCTTCACACAAATCCAAAACCGAACACTCATCCACGAGAGCACTGGAATTACTACATATGGATTTGTGTGGACCAATGAGAGTACAAAGCATTAATAAGAAACGATATGTATTGGTGATAGTTGATGACTATTCACGATACACATGGGTTTTCTTCCTAAGGTCCAAATCGGATGCAACCAAAATTATCATAGACTTTATCCGGAAAATACAAGTGAAGTTGCAACTCACAATAACGGAACAGAAATCAAGAACAAATCGCTTGACTCATTTTTGAATTCTGTAGAAATTACACATCAGTTTTCAGCTGCTCAAACTCCACAACAAAACGGTGTCGTTGAAAGAAGAAATCGGACACTAGTGGAATCAGCTAGGACGATGCTAGCGTATTCAAATTTACTGTTATTCTTATGGGCAGAAGCAGTTGCAACACCTTGTTTCACACAGAATCGTTCAATCATAAATAAGAGATTCGGAAAGACTCCTTATGAATTGATTAATAAACGAATACCTAATATTAAATTTTTCCATGTCTTTGGTTGCAGATGCTTTATTCTAAACGACAAAGATAATCTTGGAAATTTTAATCAAAAGGCAGATGAAGGAATATTCATCGGATATTCAAAGGAGTCGGTTGCTTTCCGTGTGTATAACAAGAGAACCACGACAGTCAACGAGAGCGTGAACGTCAAATTTGATGAAGGAGTGGTAATGGCTTCTGAACACACCAGTTCAGGACCCGAACCTAACACGCAGGCTCCATTGGAGTCATCTGCACAAAATGCTGAAAATTCTGAATTACATAAGTTGTTTGAGAATTTTTCTGAAAGACTATTTTGAGAAGCCCAAACTAATGTTCTAAATTTGGTGCCTGACAGGATTACTGAAGATCCCGTCGTAGTCTCTCATCTTTCTCATCAACAAGTTTCAGAAGAAACTGGAGAAGCCTCAACAACAAATGTGCAATTGACAACTGAGATTGCACAACCCATTGAACCTCCAAATTCTTCTGAAACCCCCTTAACTTCTGAACATTTAGAAGCTCCTAACTCATATATCCCACCTACTACATCTGAAGTAACCCCCCGACCAACATATCTAGATCGTAATCCCAATCAACACCAAATAGAACCGTTTCCACATACTTTTAAGTGGACGAGAAATCACCCAATAGAAAACATTATTGGTGATCCATCCGCTTCAGTCCAAACCAGAAGAGCCACCATAAATGAGTGTCTATTTTCAAATTTTCTAAGTAAAATAGAGCCCAAGAATGTAAAAGAAGCACTTCCGGACGCTGATTGGATTTTGGCGATGCAAGAAGAACTGAACCAGTTCGAATGGTTAAAGGTCTGGAGACTTGTTGAGCGCCCTAAAGACAAATCCATCATAGGCACGAAGTGGATCTTTAAAAACAAGAAGGACGAACATGGAGTAATCATTCGGAATAAAGCTCGTCTCGTTGCCAAAGGATACAGCCAACATGAAGGGATTGACTACGATGAAACGTTTGCACCAGTTGCACGAATCGAAGCAATTAGAATGTTTTTAGCTTTTGCCGCTCACAAAAACTTTACAGTTTATCAAATGGATATTAAAACTGCGTTTTTAAACGGGGAACTAACCGATGAAGTATATACATATCAGCCTGAAGGATTTACTAATACTTCGAAACCTGATCATGTGTATATTTTAGATAAGTCACTGTATGGCCTTAAACAAGCACCGCTTGCTTGGTATGATGCACTTTCAACATATCTGTTGAAATGTGGATTCAACAAAGGTGCAGTTGACACAACCCTGTTTATAAAACGTCAGGGGCCGGATATCATAGTTATACAAATATATGTAGATGACATAATATTTGGGTCTACAAATCCGGAATTTTGTAAGAAATTCGCATTTTTAATGTCCCAAAAATTCGAAATGAGCATGATGGGAGAAATAATTTTTTTCTTAGGATTACAAGTTAAACAATTACCTGATGGTTTTTTTATCAATCAGTCAAAATATATACAAGACATGTTAAAGAAATTTAACATGGTTAATAGTACTCCTATGAAAACTCCCATGGCTCCGGATTCAAAGTCAAAACTCGATGAGGACATTTCGGGGAAACCTGTAGATGTGACTCACTATCGAGGTATAATTGGTTCATTGATGTACTTAACAGCTAGTAGACCGGATATTATGTTTACTACATGTGTGTGTGCACGATATCAGGCGAATCCTAAAGAATCACATTTAACAGCTGCGAAAAGAATTTTAAGATATCTCAAAGGAACTCCAAACCTTGGTTTGTGGTATCCTAGAGAATCTTCATTTAATCTAACTGCTTTTTCTGACGCTGATCACGCAGGTGATAAGATGGACAGAAAAAGTACGTCTGGAGCAGTACAGTTCTTAGGTGACAAACCTGTATGTCATCCAAGAAACAACATTGCATCTCATTGTCTACAGCTGAAGCAGAATACGTTGTTGTATCTTCTTGTTGTTCTCAGGTGTTGTGGATGAAGAGCCAACTACGCGATTATGGGTTTACACCAAAGAAAATACTCATCTACTGTGATTCTCAGAGCGCAATAGCTATTGCATCAAATCCGGTGCAACATTCAAAAACAAAACACATTGACATTCGGTACCATTTTATAAAGAATCATGTAGAAAATGGAAATATAGAATTATATTCTGTGCCTACTGAATATCAACTAGCTGATTTGTTTACCAAAGCGTTAGATGAAAAAAGGTTTAATTTTTTGGTATACAAATTAGGTATGTTGAATTGTTAAGATTTAATAATTCAGTAGTTTCAATTTATAATTGTATACTTACATTTTTTTATTGACTTTAATCTGATGTTAAATTCTTGAATCTTAAAAGTTCAATATTATTTGGAATTTAACAAGATCTGGTTTGTCATGTGCAGGGGGAGCAGAAAATAAATTTATCTGATTTTGAGTAAATCTGATAAAATTTATCTGTTATTTTGTAGGGGGAGCTCAGCTGAGAAATATAATACACATTTGAGGGGGAGCAACATTCAGAAATTACAGGGGGAGCATTTTTAATTTTTTTTGTATTAATTTTTGTTTATTTCTATTTTCATTTTTTTTTGTTTTGTTGTTTTTTGTTTTAAAATTTTTTTTTATCAGAAATTTTGTTTTGTTTTGTTAAATATTTTTTTTAAATAATAGTAGGTGTTAATGTTTTTTAAATGGATTTTTTTTTCTGAATGTGGGCCGACATTTTAAAACTCATATTCAAATATGGGCCGGGTTTTTGAATTTTTTTTTTTGAAATTCAACTATAAAGTTGAATTTTGAAATTCAAAATATTTTTTTTCGAACCCTTAACCACTATTCACCGTCTTCTACAAGACTTTCTTCACCATTAAGAAACATCAACCCTCTACATATTTTCGACAGATTCAAGCACCTATTACGATTATATTGTGAGTACAATAGTTTGCTTAGTTCATTTTTACATTTTTTTCTTCAATATTAGCATTTATGTACCGTACCTGTTAGTGTTTCTGTTTATCGTTTTTTTTTTGGTGTATTTTGAGTGTTAATGGTGTTCATAATTTTTTGTTCATAAAACTTAAATTAATTATGTGGGATGTTTCGGCTTATCAATGTGAACATGAATCTGAAATTTCATGGTTCAAATCAAACCAAACACACAGAAATTGGGTTTTTACTCTCAAAAACTTTCGTGTTCTTCATGTTTCTGAATTTTGAAGTTTTAACAATTTTAATGTTGTTTTTACTCAAAGTTCAGTAAAATGAAGTTGTTTAAAATGATTTTTCGAATGAGGAACAAGTTTTAAATCACTGAAAATATACGTGGAATTAATTTTTGAATCTTCAGTGTATAGAGGACTTGAAAATAAATTCATTAGGATTTTCTCGATTAAAGGTTTCAATCGAGAAACTTCTTAGTATCAATCGAGTTGAATCAAATGATACTCGAGAAACTCCAAGAGTTATTCGAGTTGAGTACTATGATACTCGAGAAAGACCAAGAGTCATTCGAGTTGAGTACAATGTTAATCGAGAAACATCAAGAATAAATCGAGTTGACAGAAGTGTTGTTTGAGAAAATACAAGTATGATTCGAGTTGTTTGAGTTAAACACCTAGAATATTTTAGAACAAGTCTTGATAGACTTATGGTTCATTCGAGTTGGTCATATGATATATTCGAGGAAATTCCTTATTCATTCGAGTTGGACTAATTGAACAATAGAGAACAATTAAGACATTCGAGAACCTTCATGTTATATTCGAGTTCACTTTATGTCAGAATCTAAATATAATGAAAATTATGAATAACCAAGATTAACTGATTTGAATTTATCAGAGTATAAATCAATAATCTTGCTTTGAATCAAAGTTTAATTAAGAAGTTTGCGGAATAACACTTAATTATTTTGACAAAAACTTTCAGAATCAATAATAGCATAAAACATAAGAAGTAATCAAGACTGTTTGTATTGCTGAATTCAATGATTACAATCACCTCTAATCTGTTTGATTAGACGAAGAACACAAACTGTTCTTAGGGTTTTACAACCTTAGAGGCTTATGAAAACTCTATCAATAAAGCAATTACAGACTCAAAATATGCAGAAAACTCTTTCTCTATGCGTGTATCTTCTATACAATACTCTGTCTATTTATATTACTTTATGGACGTGTTTCCTTGAAGGACTATGACTTCTCTGATAGTAGATATGCTGGAATCTTCGTGTAGATATCTTCCCTGAAAATCAGCACATTCTGTTTATGAAACTGTTGAGCAGCTTGAATGACTTGACAGCATGAACTGAGCAGCTTGAGTTGATTTGTTCTGGCAGCTTGAACTTTTACACTGGCAGCTCGAGTTTCTTCAACTAGCAGCATGAACTTTGTACTTACATGAAAAATCTACTAACAGTCTGAGAAGTCTAAACTAACAGCTTGAGTATACTTAAACTATTTCCCAACAATCTCCCCCTAACTTAAATTCTTTATACAAGACTTTAAGTTCTATACAAATAAGGAAATAAAAAGTAAACTGTTATTTACAAACCAAGGCTTTCAAAAACTTACAACTGTGCAAGCTTCTGATCTACAGCCTTCAAAAATTCTCTCTTCATCTCTTCTTTATCACAAGATATCCTAACTGATTTTATTTGAAGCAGCATATCTTTTGAAAAATTATAAAACTCGAGATTGAAGAAAATACCAAATCCATCTTTGAATTGAATTCTGTAGGTTCTGGATTTGACAAAAATATGTACTTCCTTGATCTGCTTCCCTTTCTTCTCAGCATCTTCCACTTCTTTTCTTGCAAATTCAGCATCAACAACTGAACTTAGATCTCTGATGAGTTGTTTTACTTGTGGAAGATCAGATCTGACTTGAGAAACAGACCCTATGTGGTACATCTTTATTAGTTCATCCCTGGTCAGCTTATGGACCATCTGCCAGAATGTATCATACTCCTCTTCTGGTCCAGATTCTCTCCTTATCACAAACTTGACCCTTATATTTCTTTCATCCAATGACTTAGCAAACCAGTAGTTGATTTCTGGCTTTGTGAAGTCATGTTGATCAAGCAACTTTTCTATCTCCATAGCCTTTTGCAAATGGTGCTGAAAGATCACCCTCTTAACAGATGATGGAACAGAAACAGTAGGTTGATCAGTGGGAGCAGGTGCATTGGCAGCTTCAGGTTGGACTGGTTTCTTAGTGGGAGCAGGTGCATTGGCAGCTTCTGGATGGACTGGTTTTGTTGATGGTTGGACTGATTGGGACGGTTGAACTGTTGGTACTGGCTGAACTTCTGAAGAGACTCTTGTTTTCTTTCTTTTCTCCATTTCTTTATCATGTATTGCCTGCAGCCTCTCAGTAGGCATAGACTGAGCAATTTTCTTTGGAATATCTGCTGCAACGGCAAAATTGATTAAGAATCTTCTCTTCTCAGCCTTGGTATGCCCAGTTGGCATTCTCCTCTTCCTTTCACCTTGCTTTACCACAAACCCTCTTAGGTAGTCTCCTAAGGTTTCATCATCTTGCATTGGGGCATGGGTTTGCTGGTCTAAGGCCTGATCTTGTTCTTCTGCTAACTTTCTGGCAATCTCAGCATCAAAGGCAATCTGGGCTTCTCTGGAAGAAAATTTGTGCTTTGGAGACTCAATGAGAATACCCTTGCCCTTATCTTTTGTAGCAGAAGATGTAGGTTGGACTGAAGTAGATGGAGCTTGAATACCTTCTCTTATAACAACTCCAGTTGCTCTTGTAGAAGCAGCTTGAGTTTCTAGGCTAACAGCTTGAGAAGCTGTTGGGACTGCTAGCCTAGAAGATGAAGCTGTTAATGTTGCTTGGACTGTTGGAGTTGGAGCTGCTTGGACTGGTTGAGGAACTTCCTGATTCTCCCCCTTTTTGGAAGCATTGGTTTGGTCAGAAGGACCTACAACCTTTGCCACATGGGTTTGAATCAACTGCTCTAGTTTGATGAGCTTATTTCCACAAAGAGTAAACCCTTTGTGTAGATTAGCCAGTTTCTGATTGTGAGCAGCTTCTGCCTGTTTGAGTGCATGAACTTGTGCCCCCTGTACAGCAATGATGGACATTTGGTATTCCAACATTGTTACAACAGGTTTCAGCTTTGGATCCGTTAAGAGCATCAGTTGCAGACTAGTCTCAAGATCAGATAACACCAGGGGTGTTTGTGGTCTATCACTGACATTAACACCAGAAGTAGGAACCTCTGGGCCCCTCTTTTCTTGGTACTGGGGACTTCCAGCTCGTGTTTGCACACTTGCTGTTGCCATGGGTGTGGTCTTAGAGATGTTGGCCCTGTCCTGTGCCTCTTGTGCAGAGACATCAGTAGTGCCAGCCACAAAACCCATATGAACAGTCTCAGAAGAGATGTTCACCTCCTGATTGAGGTTGGGAGTGTCCTCAATTGGTTCCCTTTGGATATTCTGTGCAGGAGTATCCTCCTGCACAGGGATATATGGCTCTTGTCTGAGGGAGGAGGAGGAAGGAGCTCCTCGTCCCCTTTTCCTTTTATATAAGTATTTTAGTGGGCGTATGGGCTGTTCAAAAGGATCAGAGGGAATATCTGTATCATGAGGAGAGGGTTGGGGTCCTGGGGTTGAAGCAGTATTGTTGGGCTGTGTCTGCTCAGGCCCCTCTCCTCTGTTTCTTGTGATGATGTTCATCATTGCAGAGGGCAATGGAGCATCAATACTAACAAAATTGGCACTTGGCTTTATCAGCCTTTTGATTGAAGATAGTGAGTGCCTATGGGAAACATATATCCTCTTATGTAAATTTGAAGTAGTGCAGGTGTGTGCAATTATTTTTGCCAAAAATCGAGGATACATCAAAAATTTCCCATGCTTCAAGGAATGATGCCTTAACATTCCTTGAAAGATCATATTTGAAAAATTGAACTGTTGGCCAGTAGAAAAGCACACTAAGGCAGTGGCAATATTTGAAGAAAATTCGGACCAACCAGTTCTTTTGGGGCTTAAACATTGCTGAATAATATGCACAAGGTATTTCCATTTAGGAGAAAAATGTGCTTTCAAGAAAGTAAAAGAATCAGCAGGACCCCTATATCCAATATTTTGAAGACCAAAGTGTAAAGCAGTAAGAGATAGGTCTTTTATACCTGTGGCATCTTGAAGATGCAGATGATGTCTGATGGACTCCTCGGTGATATTGATGGTAGTACCATCGATTTTGGAAGTCAGGGTAGGCACTCCATTGATGGTTTGAACATAGGCATGATTCCAGAATTGCTCAATATGAGATATGTATATAGTGGGGTTGATATTGAGGGCATAGTGGATATGGGAGTGCCTGAGGAAGTCCATCATCTCATGGAAAGGTTCAAGGTCAGTGTGTTTCAGGGTGTATGGGAGGCAGTTGTGTTCTTTTACGAACTCCATTGATCAAGAAACGACGGTTTAGGGTTTAGGGTTTGAAGAGAATGTGTGTATCGTTCAGAGAGAAAGCAGAAGGCCGTGGAAGAAGAATATGTAACTGGTAGTTACAACTGAACGAAACTGGGACCTTTAAAGGTTTCGAAAAGGTTAGGTCCCGCGCACACATTTTGAAAATTACCTAAATACCCTGCACACTTTGACAGATCAAGTGAAAATAACTAGCAGTCCGAGAAAATGAACTAGCAGCATGAGAAAAGACTCATGCTGTTAGTGTAAATTTGTGCAAATTTTCAATGGAACAGTGTCTCCCCCTTAAATTAGCATATTGAGTTGATAATAATAGAAATCAATTAATCCATGTTTACCATACCAATGTTTGATATTAGGAAAGTGAACCTTCCTACATCAAAAGGTTTTGTAAATAGATCAGCTAGCTGATCATCTGTATGTATTTTGGTAACTTGGATTAACTTCTTTTCATTACTATCTCTGATGAAGTGAAATCTGATTTCTATATGCTTGGTTTTTGGGAATTTCACTGGGTTTTGCACAATGCTAATGGCACTTGAATTGTCAATATAAATAGGAGTGGATAAGAAATTCATACCATAGTCTCTTAGCTGATTTTGAATCCACATTACCTGGGAGCAGCAGCTTGCAGCTGCTACGTATTCTGCTTCAGTGGATGATGTGGAGACAGTTGTTTGTTTCTTGCATTGCCAAGAGACCAGTCTTGCTCCTAAGTATTGACATCCACCAGTTGTGGATTTTCTGTCAATGTTGCAACCACCATAGTCACTGTCAGAATATGCAGTTAGTTCAAAAGGAGAGTCTTTGGGATACCAGAGGCCTAAATGTGGTTGGCCTTTAAGGTATCTGAAAATTCTCTTAACAGCAACCAAGTGAGAATCCTTTGGTGAACATTGAAACCTGGCACACACACAGACAGCAAACATTATATCAGGTCTAGAAGATGTTAGATACATGAGAGATCCGATAAGGGATCTGTATAGATGAATGTCCACATCTATGCCATCTTTGTCTGTATGGAGCTGTTTATGAGGATCCATTGGAGTGCTTGCAACCTTTGTGTCTTGATAGCCAAACTTTTCCAGTATGTCTTTGACATACTTTGATTGACTTATGAATAGACCAGTAGGCTTCTGTTTGACCTGCAGCCCTAGAAAGAATGTGAGTTCCCCCATTGAACTCATTTGAAACTTTTTATGCATTAGGGCCTCAAAATCTTTGCACAACCTATCATTAGTTGAGCCAAAGATGATGTCATCAACATAGATCTGGACAAGAAGAATCTCAGCTTTGATGGATTTAGTGAAAAGTGTTTTGTCCAGAGTGCCTCTCTTGAATCCATTCTGTAGAAGATATGATGACAGTGTGTCATACCATGCTCTGGGGGCTTGGTGAAGACCATAGAGAGCTTTGTCTAGCTTGTACACCCTGTCTGGATACTTGTAGTCTTCAAAACCAGGAGGTTGACAAACATACACTTCCTCTTCAATTGTCCCATACAAGAAAGCAGACTTAACATCCATTTGATACACTTTAAAGCCTTTGAAACTTGCATATGCTAGAAATAGTCTGATGGCTTCAATTCTTGCTACTGGAGCAAAGACATCATCATAATCTATTCCTTCTTCTTGAGTGTACCCTTGTGCTACTAGTCTTGCTTTGTTCTTGATGACTATCCCTCTCTCATCCTTCCTATTTCTGAACACCCACCTTGTACCTATTGCTCTCTTACCTTTAGGAAGATCCACCAGAGTCCATACATTCTGAATTTTGAACTGTAAAAGCTCTTCTTGCATAGCTTCAATCCAGGATGAATCTTTTAGTGATTCTGATGCCTTTTTGGGTTCTAGTTGAGACATGAAGCAGGCATGTTCAAAAGCAGCTAGGCTGAATTCTGGAACTGCTTGTTCAGCAGCAGCAGTCTCATTGTGGACCATCTTCCTTGTTTGAACAGGAGTGTTTGGATCACCCAGTATTTGATTGAGAGGGTGATACTTATGAACTCTTAGTGTGGGCTCTCTCTCTGTTTGGAAGGACGTTCCAAGGTTTGTGTCATCTCCATCAGAACCAGTGATTGGTTCAGTTTCTGGAACAGCTTGAGTTTCTAGGCTAACAGCTTGAGAAGCTGTTGGGACTGCTAGCCTAGAAACTGGAGCTGTTTCCTTTTGTGTTTGAGCCGTGCTGTCAGGACTTGGGAATGGCACTTCAGTGTCTGGATTTGCATCATGTTGAGTGCTCAGGACCCCTGGAGGATCACATGACAGAAGTGGTAAAGTGGTGAAATCATCCCAACTTGTTGAATCTGCATCAGTCTGAAACTTTGTGCCAACAGCATGAGAAATTGTATTGGCAGCTTCAACCCTGTATGGATCAGCTTCTGCAGTAAACTCAGCAAAGCTCAGAGAATTTGTTAGTGAATCTAAATCAAATAACCAATCAGGACCAGTGCCTTTGATGTTAGCAGTATTTTCATTAAATTCAACATTGGCACTTTCTTCAATTGTTTTAGACACACTGTTGTATACTCTATAGGCTTTACTTTGAGTTGAGTATCCTACAAAAAATCCTTCTTCAGCCTTACTCTCAAACTTCCCTAAGTGAGTCTTAGTGTGAAGAATAGTACATGGGCATCCAAGGCTTGAAGAAAGCTATTAGGGGACTTCTGTTGTGGAATAGCTCATAGGGAGTTTTCCCTTGTGATTGAACTACTTGAACCCTATTTAGAACATAACAGGCTGTATTAACAGCTTCTGCCCAGAAAGTCATAGGCAGATTGGAATCAGCTAACATTGTTCTAGCAGCCTCAATTAATGTTCTATTCTTTCTTTCAGCTACACCATTTTGCTGTGGTGTTCTTGGTGCATTATATTGTCTAGCAATACCTTTGGACTCACAGAAACTGTTTAGAATTTGATTTTTAAATTCAGTTCCATTGTCTGATCTTATCACCTTAACTTTGGAATTGGATTGGTTTTCTATCTTAAGGATAAAAGACTTAACTAGCTTAGCAGTTTCATCTTTGGACCTAAGAAAGTAAACCCAAGTAAATCTGGTGAAATCATCAACAATGACTAAACAGTATGCCCTTTTATTCAAACTCAAAACAGATGTTGGACCAAATAGATCCATATGTAACAGCTGAAGAACAGATGAGATTGAATTTACTTCTTTGGTCTTGTGAGAAGTTTTGTGTTGCTTACCCTTAAGGCATGCTACACAATGATCATCACAAATGAACTCCTTTTGTGGTAAACCTCTTACCAGATTCTTTTTAACTAAATCATTCATGGACTTGAAGTTCATGTGACACATCCTTCTATGCCAAAGAGCAGACTCATTTGATGATGCTTTGGATATTAAACAGCTTAAAGTATTTGATTTAGTCAAAAGAGATGTGTCTAGGCAGTAAACATTGTCCTTTCTCGGTGTTCTAAGTAAAACCAGATTTTCAGGAATTTTGAAATCCTTTGAAAGAACAATGCACTCAGAATCTGTGAACAGAACAATGTTTTGTTTGTCACAGATTTGTGAGACACTCAATAAATTGTACTTAAGCTGTTCAACATACAAAACATCATGGAATGTCATGTTGCCTGCATTTACAGTACCTTTACCTGTAACCTTACCTCCTTTTGAGTTGCCTCCAAACGCAACAAAACCTCCATCAAATCCTTTGAATTTCGACAAGCATTCAGAATTGCCTGTCATGTGCCTAGAGCATCCACTGTCCAGATGCCATCTTGTCCTATGAGGAGACCTGTGGTTGCCCTGCACAAATAACAGCTTAGTTAGTAGTGGAGTAAACCCAAACCAAATTGGTTTTGGGTTGGCCTTGTACATTGACATAACTAAAAACTGTTTTTGACTTCTTATATTTGGTGAGATCTACTGATGGAGTCTTTGGAGAGTATTTAGTGATAATATGAGGTATCCAACTATTTTGATCATCTTTTCTTCTGACAGTATCAGATGATTCACTAGCAGCTCCAGTTTGATGCCCAGCAGCTTGAGCTGTGTTTGTAGTGCTAACAGTTTCAGTTTTTGCACTAACAGCATCAGATTTTGACTTAGCAGTCTGATCTTTTGCATTAGCAGTTTGAGCAACAGATTTGTCCTTGACACACCATATTTTTTTAAAACTTGATTTAGGCTTTGCCAAAACTTGTTTTTGATGTGTGGACTGTTTTTTATTAACTTTTGAGAATCTGTGATCAACTGTTTTCTTTGGAGCTGCTGTGGAAGGTTTCACTTTTGAGTGCTTTGCCTGATTAGGATTTGATTTTGTGAGATGCACAGTCTGTTTTGCAACAGCTGGTTTGTAAAAACAATCCTTGGCTAAGTGATTCTTCCTTCCACAGTGAAAGCATCTTTTGACAGTTTGAATTGGAACACCAGACTTTTCTGTCAATTTCTGGTTCTTGTTTCTCTGGTTTCCTCTTACCTGCTGTTGTTTAGGGAACTTTTGAACACCATGCTTTTGGCATGTGCAGATAGAAACAGTTTTACCTCTTTTAGTTCCTTTTGATGAAGATGCAGTGTTACAGTTAGAATGTACAGAAACTTGTGGAGTAGCATTGCATACACTCATCTTCTCTTTTCCTTTCTTACTGGGAACTTGGACTTCTATGGGTGCACTCGTTGTGTCACAGTCTCTATTTTGACTCTTATCTTCCTTTGGTTCAGGACTGCTGTCAAGGATAGGATCTACAATAGTCATAGACTCATCTAATGGTTCATTAACAAGTCTATCAGCAACTTCACTCATTGGATGAATGTACTTGTTATTATATGGAGGTGGAGTAGCTCTGTATCCTTTTCCTTCTTTGGGATTGACCTGAGATTTGACTCTATCTTTGAATTGAACTTCCATTAGGTGTTCTAGCTTTTGATTTGCTAACTTGAAGTTACCTAGATCTATGTTAACAGATTCCAGTTTCTCATTAGCTTCTAACACCTTCTGTTCAGTTTCTTCTACCTTTTTATTCAGATATTCTATTTTCTTATTGAGTTCCTTTTTCTCCCATTCATGATAGTTTCTATCATACCCCATTTGAATCTCATTATCCTTATAATCATTTATCTGTTTTTCCAGATCTTCTATGGCTTGCATATATTCATATCTCCTTTCTTCCATCTTAGCTAGAGTTTTGCACATGCTCTCATTATGATCTCTGTATTTTTTAACCATATTTTTGCATGATTGAGAGCAGAGTTTAGAGTTTACCTCAGATGGTAGTTCAGTTGAGGAGACATTTGAGGTTTCTGCCATAAGTGTTTGATTTTGGAATTCTTCCTCTGTCTGATCACTCCAGTCAAACACATTGTCTTCTTGAGAGACAAGTGCTGTTGATGAGGAAGCTTGAATGGGCTGTGAAGTCCTTGATGGTTGTTGACCTTGAGATCTACATTCTCTGGCAAAGTGACCAAGCTTATGGCATTTATAGCATTCCACTTTTGATTTATCAAAAGATGGTTTGCCTTCTGTTTTGGCTTGAAAGTTGGTCCTTCCAGTTCTTTTCAGGAATCTTTGGCTCTCATGGTCAGCATTGCATGTTGCCACTTTAAATCCATCTCTTCAAGATCATCAGGATGGATTTGTTCCAAGTCTTCAATATTTAGAGCAAATAATCCATCATTGGCAACAAAAGCTTCATAATGAGTTTCAGCAGAATTGCCATCACCACCTGAAAAAGAATCACAGTTATTAGATTTTTCAGAGGACAGAAGAGCAGTGTTGTGATTATAAGAAAAGGATTTCTTTTTAGCATCAATTTCAGTCTCAAACACTCTTAGACTGTTATACAGATCATCCAATTCTATCTCATCAAGAGTGTCTTTTGTTCTCCACTGTGCAGCATAGACTGTCCATTCTTCTCCAAGAGATCTGAGAAACTTTCTTTTGACTTCATCTTGATCCAGATTGACCTTTGCACTTTCCAGTTCACTTATCAGTTTGTTGAACCTGTCAAAGATTTGAGTGATGTTTTCATTCTTGCCACCAGAAAAGTTTTCATACTGCTGTTTCAAGAGGTCCTTTTGATTTCTCTTGGTACTTGCATTACCAGCAAACCTCTTCTCTAAGGCATTCCAAAGAGAGTGAGCAGTATAGAATTTTTTAAACTGATGTTGATACGCATTAGGAATAGCTATTTGTAATAGTGTGAGTGCTTTCACTTCATTCATTCTAGCCTTCCTTTCAAGTTCAGTTTTTGGAGGAGTTTTGACTGGTTTTCCATCAGCATCAAGTTCTGGATCAACTGCAGGAGGGAATTCAACAGCTTCCCATATGGCATAATCAATGAATTGAATATGCTGTTGAATCCTGAGTTTCCACATCTCAAACTCAGTGGGCTTGAGCAAAGGCACTTTGAGTCCTTGCCCAGATCCACTGCTGCTATTTTCAAATTCCATTGAAAAAGATTAAAAATTTGAAGAAAGTTTTCGACTTTGAAAAACAAAGAACGACCTGTGGCTCTGATACCACTTGTCAGGATCTGAAACTTATGAAAATTATGAATAACCAAGATTAACTGATTTGAATTTATCAGAGTATAAATCAATAATCTTGCTTTGAATCAAAGTTTAATTAAGAAGTTTGCGGAATAACACTTAATTATTTTGACAAAAACTTTCAGAATCAATAATAGCATAAAACATAAGAAGTAATCAAGACTGTTTGTATTGCTGAATTCAATGATTACAATCACCTCTAATCTGTTTTGATTAGACGAAGAACACAAACTGTTCTTAGGGTTTTACAACCTTAGAGGCTTATGAAAACTCTATCAATAAAGCAATTACAGACTCAAAATATGCAGAAAACTCTTTCTCTATGCGTGTATCTTCTATACAATACTCTGTCTATTTATATTAATTTATGGACGTGTTTCCTTGAAGGACTATGACTTCTCTGATAGTAGATATGCTGGAATCTTCGTGTAGATATCTTCCCTGAAAATCAGCACATTCTGTTTATGAAACTGTTGAGCAGCTTGAATGACTTGACAGCATGAACTGAGCAGCTTGAGTTGATTTGTTCTGGCAGCTTGAACTTTTACACTGGCAGCTCGAGTTTCTTCAACTAGCAGCATGAACTTTGTACTTACATGAAAAATCTACTAACAGTCTGAGAAGTCTAAACTAACAGCTTGAGTATACTTAAACTATTTCCCAACATTCGAGTTTGATCCTTTCATCATTCGAGTTTGATACTTCATCATTCGAGTTTCATCAAGCTTATTCGAGTTTCATTCTCTTTCAATCGAGTTTGATTGTGTTTCATTCGAGTTTCACAATTAACCATCCGAGTTTAATACTTTATCATTCGAGTTTCATTACTCTTCACTCGAGTTGAGTCCTTATTCATTAAGTAGAGAGAAAAGAAGGATTGCTTTACAAGAAAGCCGAAACCTCCAATGTAATATTTTCTCTCTTAATCATTTAATAGATTGTGTTTGATTGATAATTGTTCATATGAATTGTGTTATGTTGTATGAATTGCATGAAATTTGAATTCACAATTGGTATCAGAGCCTAATGCGGCTGATTTTTGAGTGATTTTGAATGAATTAAAATCTGAAATTCGAAAATTTGAAAAACACTGTTACATTTTTTTTGGTTCGAAAATCAGAAAATTCAAAATGGTTTTTGATGTTGTGGATGAAAGTGTTTGATTTTTGGATCGAGTGTAGAGTTTTTAAAGACGAATATGAGGATTTAAGTGTCAAATCATAACTCCAAACACATAAATTTTAATTTTGATTTTTCTGAATTATTGAAAAAGTTTGTGTTCTTGAAGTTTTTGATTAATTTTTGGTTTTTTAATCGAAAATTGGATAAAGTTGTTTCACAAAAGTTGTTTCTGTGTGAAAAACGAATCTTCGTTGTTAATTTCAGATCAATTCATGAATTTTTGTTAAATTTTTTGAATCTGAACTTGTTTTTTGTTGAAAAATGATGAAACTCGGGCAAAACTAAGGTCATAGTGTAAATCGAGTTTTACAAAGAAGTCAATCGAGTTGATCATAGAGTTATTCGAGAAAGTTTATGTTTTATTCGAGTTGATCAAAGACTTATTCGAGAAAGGATATGTTTCATTCGAGTTTTATCAACTTATCACCCGAGAAAACA
>JAANYP010008069.1:0-132001 GCA_020465985.1 Centrapalus pauciflorus
TGTACATTAGTTGTACTCTATGTTACATATGTTGTAATTCTCTTTTACATTAGTTGTAAAATACATTAGTACATTAGTTGTACTCTTGTAAAAACATGTGTTGTTGTATGTAATCAAGAATCAGTGTATATATAAACTGATCTTTTACTTTACTGTAATGTTGTAATTTCAATTCAACAAAATGTACTGTAAAAATATATAGTGATTTTTGATAAGACCAGCTTGGACTGGTTATTGCAAATAGGGGGAGATTGTTAGGCACAAAAAGGCCTCAGTCAAACCTGTTCTACATCTGATGGGGAGATTTTATAATCAAACCTGTTGATGCATTTGAAGGTTGAATTTAAGGCCTGTTATATGCCTTATTGAAACCTGAAAATGATTTGCAATATTAGTCATAAGCTGTTCTATGTGTTGCATGTGTTGCAACTAAGACAGTTTGTCCAAGCTGCTCTGTCTTCTGAACAGGCTGGACATAAACTGTCTACGCTGCTCTACACTGGTGAGCAGCTTGGGCACTTTTAAAGTGTTCTGTTCTTTGTGAACAGAACCTGTTCTTTGTGAACAGACTAAACACTTTATGGAATATGTTTCCAAGTCATCATGTATTGTTTTTGACTACAAGATCAGTTTACAAAGTCGAAGACAAAGTGGAAAACAGAACTGCTCAGCCTGCCCACGCTGTTCTGTAACATGAAGACAAAGGTTATTTGAAAAAGGGTGACAGACCTTTTTCTTATATCAAAATAGGCCTTTACAAGGAAGAAAGACGCAAAGTTGACATTCCTAAATTAGTTAAAGGCAATGCAACAGTAGACAAAGTAAAAAGACAAAAGTTCTGCACATGTGAAGACAAGTCTGCTTTTCAGAAAAGTGCAGAAAAGGTTATGTTGTCTTTTCAACAAGACTTCTCCTTTTTCATTCCGTCCAATGAAGATGTTTCTCTTAGATCCTCTAAGTGAGTATAAAAGGAAGCTTCTAAGGTCAGAAAGAAGTGTGAAGAAAGCTAAGTGCTGAAACCAAGAGTGAACGTGCAAGTGTGATTTTCATGCATGCAAGGCTTCTATGTAAACCAGCATCTGTGTGTCTAAGCTGTTTTACATAAGCTGTTCCCTTAAGTCTTGTAAACACAGTGAGTGCTTTTTAGTGAGTGTATTCATTGTATTCTAGTTTGAGTTTGTCTTAAACTAGTGAACATACTGTTGTATCTGTCATCTCAGCTTGAACTATTCCACATTCAAGCTTGTTTGTAATTAACAAATTGTTGATAATACATACAAACAATGAGAAAAGAGTGTGTAGTTTTTAAATTGCTGTATTCACCTCCCCTTTACAGCTTATAACTATATACTTTGGGAACCTCTCGGGACCTACACAACTAATGTAATGAAATACAACATATGTACAAGGACAAGTTTCAACAAATTTGGACTGTTGATAGTGGGAGCAAATAATGGCAAGCTTGTCCAACTTATCGACAGCTTCCATTCTTCATCTACTCAGCAGTAGATGGACCTTCAAGCTGCTGTGGTGTTTCTTCAAACAGCTGTTCGAAATGCTCCATGATTTCATCAATCTCTTCAATCTCATGTATAAGAAACATGAAATCAGGGTGTTGAAGCTCTCCTCTCTCATAGAAGCCTTTCATCTGTTCCCAGATAGATGCTCTCCATCTTGAAGATAGTTTGAAGGAGTTGGCAAGTCTGAAAGCTATAACCTGCTTAAGACCAACCATATGCAGATCAGATTCTCCCTGGAAACACATTTTATTTGTAAGGGGATCTACAAAAAATACCCCAAACTCAGGCTCTTCTATAAGCTTGTCTTCCTCAGCTTCCACTCCTCTGGGCAGGCTGTGATTCACTCCTTTGATCTCAACAGCTAGGATGCCTTGCTCAAGCATAATCAGGATTTCTTTCAGCTCAGTATCCTTCTTTCATACTCCTGGCCATAATCTTGGGTTCAACTACTGATGTACCCTTAATTTGTTCTTCTAAAATCAGGCCCAGGTTCTTAACTCTTTCCATCAATGTTTTGACATATGCCCTGATAGTCTTAGCAGTTTCAGACTTTAACTAACTCAAGGCAAATGCCAATTCAACCCACTCTCTGTACCCCATGCAAGCTACATCAGTGTATTCATATGCTTCTAATTCAGGACCTTCAGCACCTAGCGTGGTTATATGAATCTTCCACTGCTTGCCTTTGTTTAATATGGGGACAGCTTTGAAAATTGTTTCAATGGCAAGCCTTCTGTTGGCAACATCAAAGAATTTCTTCCTTTCCAAGATGTCAAAGTCTACTTGGGCTCTTGCTGAGGAGGATGCTGACTTTGATTTGATCACAGAGACCTGAGCACCCTTTTCTTTCTCTCGTTCTTTCTCAACCACTGATTCATTGGCAGCCTCTAGTAGTTTCCTTTGAACATCCAAGGAAGGCATTTTAGATTTTCTTGCCTCCTTGTATGCAAAGGCCTTTGTAGCTTTAGAAGAGGCTTCTTCTCTCTTTAGCTTTTCATAATAAGTTTCCATGGGGAGACCATGTCTTTGGCCAGAGCTTTATCAAGTTTTAGTTGAGCAGCTTTGAGATAATCAGTGTCGAGTGAGGCTTTTCTCTTCCCTTTACCTGTTGTGGCAATGACAGCTTCAGTTTCCTCCTCCCCCTCTTCTTCAGTTTGTTCCAAGATCAGATATCTCCTTCTGCTTGGCCTGTCCCCAGGGATGGATTCCTCACCCTTAGATTTTGTAGGGTTTGGAGATCCAGCCTGAGTAGGCGGGTAGCTTCAGTGATTTTGGAGACACCTGCAACAGGACCTGTTTGGGAAAGGCATGCTGCTTGACCCACTGATGCTGATTTCTCCTTAGAGGGATGTAAGGTCTACGACTGCACGATCTATCTAGACGCGGATCCGTGAACGAGTGCGGAATCCTCGTTGACGGTTAGACGGACAACTCTCAACCAACGGAAACACGGAGACTATTAGACGCTGAACGAACGACACACGAACGATCCTACGTACTAATTCTCTCCGAAACGGGACTCACCAAGCTGATAAACTCGAGATCGCCTCTTGCTCAATTCCTCACGAATTCTGCCAAAGGTCTTCTAATCATTCGAGTCTATCCCTAATTATAGACCCTGATTCGAGTTTGTTGTGGGCCAACCTCGAATCTGGCCTAAGGCCCATTCGAATCTGTCCATGTTGACAGACTCGAATCTAGCCCATTCGAATCTAAGGACTCATTCGAATCTATCACAGATTCGAATGTATCCTTTTAGCTATTCGAATCTAGCCAATACACTTAAACACTTAAGAGATGAAACTTATGTTTTAACTTATGCTTGAGTTAATCTTTGATCTTTATGTTTGAACTTCTTGTAATACGTTACATCAAGTTCAAACACACAATCAATAACAGACAAACACATATTAAACATATATATCAAAATACTTGTTAATACTTAGAATATTACTTAAACCATAATGCAAATCGATTAGACTGCTATCGTCACACAGGGTGTACCAACAGACTCCCCCTTGACGATAGCTTCTAATTAATTACATTACATCAAATTTAAGTAATAGAGCTATATATATTACTACCTGCATATAATCCAGCATCTATACAAACTTTAACTACCTTTTGGAACTTCCTGGCTTCAGATCTCCATGGTTCAGTAAAGAAAATAGGCTGATCATGAAGCTTCTTCAGGTCGTCCTTCGATAGGTTTATCAAATGCAGTGGATCATATACCTTCAAAATGACCTGCTCGTCTTGATCTTCCATGATAGCTTCAGCAGTGTCAATCTCTAGGTACCACCACTTCATGTTGCTCAACACGTTCTGTGGCATTGGTTTCATTGGCACTTTTTTCAAGCATTTGACTGGCTTATAAATCATTCTTGCCCAAGGCCTTCCAGTATGAGGATCTATCCTTGATCCATCCTCGACCCTCTTTCCGGTCCTTGGCTTGAGTTGCTCAAATTTGCCTGATCGCCCTTCTTTCCTTATAATTCTTTCAATTACGTTCGCGTAGGGATCATCTCCAATATTGATCAGCTCCTTCCAGGCTAACTCTTTAACTTCAATCTTGGGCAATGAATTAAACGCTTTCAGTGTCCGCCTCATGTATTGAAGTCCATCTCTTCTTTTCAAAATAAACAGCTGCAGTTCTCTGTCAAAGAACCAGCTAATAATCCCTCCTGAGAAGTTTCCAGCACTTGGATTTCTCATCTTCTTCTTCATCTTCAGCTGATCTTTCTTTTCTTCCTTCTTGAACCAAAGATTGATCAGATCAGCTCTAGATGGCTCTTTCTCAGCCTCTTCAAGTTCTTTATCTTCAACTGAGGCTACCTTGATGTAATCAATATCAATCACATTATGATTTTGGCTCTCATACAATTCAGTGACTGGTTGTGAATTGATTATTACTTCATCAACATGATCGTCTTCATCATCTAGCACCTCATCATCCGATTTCCAGTCGACTACGTCATCTGGAATGAATTCACCTTCTTCTAATTCTTCAATATCATCTTCAAAATCAAATTCCATTAGCTCTTCTTCAATATCTTTCAGCGCATCTATTATGTCGCTATCTAAAGTCCTTGAAGAACCTGCTTCTCCTCCTGTTCCTCCTACTTCTCCCCCTGGACTAGGCTCCCCCTCAGATTGAGCAGTCTGAGCAGCAGAAAAATCTACTGGCTCATTCTGTCTTTTAGGGCTGGGATCATTGCCTTGGTTGTCTTCATCATCATCATCTCTCGGCCTCTGTACTTCCTGATCACGGCACGACGTCTCCCCCTGAGCCTGTAAATTTTTCATTAACTGCTCAATTAGGGAGCGCATCGACCTTATCTCGGCTGACTGATCACAAACAAATGTTTTTAACTCTGTGTTTTCTTCCTGGACCTTTTCCACAATCTTCTTCAAATCGGCATTCTCCTTATCGATATCTGCGTTATGCTTCTGAAGCTCACCGATTGCTGTTGTTAGCCCAAAGATTTGGATTTCCTGGAAGTCAACTCTATCTTTTAAGCGCAAAAATCTTTGATTGTCAGCGTATGAGGATGAGGTTGATGGAATTGACTGTAACGGAGTTGGAAGTATTGGCGATGGAATATATGGTTCATCGCGAGGTGGTGGTGGTGGAATGGTGGTTTGAGGTTCTGGTTGTTCTGCGGAGACTGAAGAGGATCCTTGCATGAACCTGTGACGTTTGGCCCGTTGCCTCGTCACAAGTTGAGAAACTTCGTCTTCTTCGAAATCAGACTCCTCCAATTCCCTGTCCAATCGCCTCCTAGAACCACCTTCATTTATAATCAGTCGCGAACCATAAGTTCCAATTTGAACTTCAGGAACGGCAGACATTGACTCTGGAGCTTCAACTTCTATCTCCTCCATCTCTTCTGACTCAGTTGCTGAAGATGACAAGTCAGTACCAGTTTGCTCAGGTTCATATTCCTCAACTTGCCTAAACACATCTTCTGCTCCTTCCGGAGGCTGTAATAACTGATCAACTAACTCTGCAGTTATTTCCTCATTGGCATGAGGTCCAGACGCCCAGATTTCTTCCAAAGTTTGGGCGATTTGCTCGGGTTCTGGAACGGCACTTGAAGGCCCTGCTTCCTGTACCTCTGGCTGTTGACTTATGGAAGGCCTTGATGCCTGAATCTGACTCGCAGTAGCTCTTTGTCTTCGCCTTGGATCACGTGGACGTTGCTGTTGTTGTTGCGGTTGTTGTTGTTGCTGTCGAGGCTGAACTTCTACTTCACCTGCCCAGTTGGCATTATCTGGTGCCACAAAGTTCCTGTCTAAAACAGCTCCAAACAACGGACGCTCAATTGGAACAGCCAACCTTCCCCGATGTGAGGAACAGTCAGAGTAGATGCGCTTATCCATAATATTCACGCTCAATGCATCATCTGTTTGTGGTAAATCAGGCAAGAAGTGCCTTATCAACATCATTACAAACCTAGGATACAGAAGGAATCTTTCTCTCTCAGGAGCAGTGATTTGATGGATGAATTCCGAGAAAAACAACTGTGAGAAGCTGAATTTCTTATTGTACACCATGGCAATCACCCCAGATTGAATCTTTGAGACGATGTAATCAAATCCAGCCTTCTTAGGCGCAAAACAAACCATGAACACGTGGACCAAAAATCGCCACTGCCCTATCAACCCGCTTTTCATATAAGATGATTTTGTAACGTCCAAACTATAGCCCATTCGCAAAAACGCTGCTTGCCTAAAACTTAATGGAAAGTCTATAGGCCCGTCTTCTTGTTCTTGTGAACCCAACTGCAGTACTTGACGCAAAATATCTGCTGAGAAAACCAGAGGTTGACCAGCAATTCTGGTTCTTAAAACTGTCGGGGTGACAGTACAGTCCACCTGTAAATGATCGTAAAATTGACGCACATATGAAATCACAATCGGAATATTTTGATATAATGCATAGCTGATCCTAGACTCTGCTAGAAAATCTAAAACTTCTCGATAACCCTGCGCTTCAGGGATGTTATGAGCTGGATTAAGTACCATATTATGCTTAGGAACGAAAGCACGAAGCGCCATATCTGCACAATATATAAAACTGTTAGAATTATTAAAAATCAATAAACTTGTTTAAATTCAAAATTTGTTTTATTTTGTACTCGATTAAGTACCAAATCCAACACACTTAAATTTCCACAAGTTTAATAAAATTTAAATTCAACAAAGTAAATAAAGTACAGATTCGAAGGTAACAGATTCGAAGTGTCCATATTCGAATGTAATGGACAGATTCGAAGAGTCCCTATTCGAGTCTAATGGACAGATTCGAATATCATGGTCATCTCGAATCTAATGATAGATTCGAGAAACCCATGAACAGATTCGAAAGTCCATGAACAGACTCGAAACCCCGTCGGCCATTGTTTCAACAAAAACCCAAAATTTTAACCATTTTGAACTTAGCAAATCACATACATTAGTTCAACTAGGTTCTAATTATAGATTTATGCTTTCAATTTGATATTTTATAGGTCCTAACTTAGTTATTTAGCAAAAACTCTATTTTGACCCATAAAACTTCAAAATGTGATGTTTAAGCCCAAAATTGTGTATAAAACTACCAAAATCTTGTACAATCCGGTTGATTATACCTAGATATGAGTGTAGAATCGAACACAATAGCTTTAGACTCGATGAAATGTCGTTTATGTGAAATACGGTAGACTCGAGAAAATAGATTCGAAATCGCCTGAATAGATTCGAGAGTATAGATTCGACAACAGTAAAGTAATAAATGACTTCACTATTGACCTATATATACTACCAACCTTCGAGTCTAAGTCCCTATTCGAATCTACTGACAGATTCGAAGTCTTACCACTTCGAGTCTGTCCTAGATTCGAAACTACCAAACACTTAGAAAAATTTCGAAAATTTTGAAAATAACTTCAACTTTTCCAACTTTTTTCTACGGTATTGTGTAACCAGATAAACTATGCCAACTCTTTTTCCCTAAGCAACAGATATTTCACGCAATGTTTATTTTATTCAACCTTGAATGCACCCTCAGTAATTTTTGACCTTTTACCTAAGTAAAAATTAAACTAAACTAAAATAAAATAAACTAAGGTAAAAATAAAATAAAATAAACTAAAGTAAAATAAACTTTTGACCAAAAATTTAATCTAGACTTAAGAAAAATAATTTACAATCTAAGCTAAATACTTAACAACATATTTTTGATGAGGATAGTCTAAGAAAGGTTCAATCAGATAGCGATGTCCAATACTAACTTTCAGTACTTAAACTTTCACACTTAGGAATTTTTTGATTCCTTTGATTGTTTGTCGTGACATACCCATTTAGCCGATTGTTGGTATTTTGCCCTGTTAAACATTCTACATTTCGGAATATCCCTTGGCCTTTTTATTTATCAGGAAATTATCTTACGTGACTCAGACATAGACATACTTTTATGATCAAGGCACACAGACAAAAATTCTAACTTGTTGGTATTTGCAAACTTTCTTTAAAAGACAAACATCGGACACAGGTCTGTATTCTCATACAACAAAGTGTCTTAGTTCGACTTAAGGTTTATTTTTAAAGTTAGCAGATAGCGGTGACAGGTCTGTACTGACGTACAACAAAGCGACATGTCTGCTAACCCGAATCTAAACAGAGACAACAGGTCTGTACTTACGTACAACAGAGTTGCATGTTTTCGACTCTCAGTTTTACATGATATTTCTATTCTTTCCATTTTCAGATGTATTTGATGTTGCCATACATCCCCAGAAAGTTTGCATACCTCATTTAGACTTAAAGTTTGTATGTCTTGTACACAAAAATTAAGACTGATTGGTCGTACATCTAGGTTAGTGACACGCTTGACTTTTTCTAGAATATTTTATTAGCCTTGAGATTCCCTATATGTATTATGCCTACCAACACATCAAACTAAATAAAGTATAACACTTAGGATTTAGTTGCATTATGTGTGAAAGCCTAAATACTTAGAGTCTGTAACGACGGTGCTAATTTTCGTCACTTTGAACCTATGTATCTAAGACTTAACTCCTTTTCTGATATTCTCCTTTTTTGTATTTTTGTAATTTTCTCTCTTTTTTCTTTAGTTTTTCATAGCGAAAAGCAGTAAACTAAGCTAACCTACTAACTTTCTAAAAATAGAAATTTTCCTAAATTAGAAACTTACCTAAATTAGCAACTTACCTAAATTAGCAGACTACTGTAAAGAAAGAAATACTACTACTCTAAAAGAAAATAAACTTACTACTACTAAGGTCAAATTACTCTGGGTTGCGCATTCCATTCAGTTGAATTAAATACTCAAACCGTGACTTATCAAACGCTTTGGTAAATAAATCTGCATTATTATCTTCTGTTGCCACCTTTACCAGTTTGATTAAGTTCTTTTCAGCACAATCACGAATAAAATGATGCCTTATGTCTATGTGCTTTGTTTTACTGTGTTTAACTGCATTATTAGTTATAGCAATTGTAGATTGATTGTCTATCCTAATAGGAGTTTGAGTGTAAGCCAAACCGTAATCCCGCAATTGTTGTTGTATCCACAGAACCTGTGAACAGCAACTACCAGCAGCTACATACTCGGCCTCACACGTTGACACGGCTACCGATGTTTGTTTCTTGCATTGCCAGGACACCAATCTCCCTCCGAGGAACTGACAACCTCCAGTCGTTGATTTGCGCGTCAAGATGCATCCTCCGTAGTCCGAATCTGTGAACGCCTCCAACTCTAGATCTCCCTCCGCGTGATACCAAAGACCCAACTTCGGTTTCGACTTGAGGTATCGTAGAATCCGCTTCACAGCCTTCATATGCATCTCCTTCGGATTCGCTTGAAACCTAGCACAAATACACACAGCAAACATTATGTCAGGTCTTGAAGCAGTTAAATACATAAGTGACCCAATCATGGCCCGATATAAAGTGGGATCCACATCAGAATCACTTTCAGTACCCGGCCCGAGATTGTGATTCACTTGAATCGGCGTGCTGAAATGGGCAGTCAACTTAGTTCCCTCCATCCCAAACCGTTCTAATATGTCATAGACATACTTAGTTTGATGGATAAACATCCCTTCCTTCTTTTGGTCAACTTGTAACCCTAAAAAGAAATTTAACTCTCCCATAGCACTCATCTCGAATTAACCTTCATCCACCTTTTTCGCAAATCTTTGCACAAATCTGTTCGTCTGATGATCCAAAAATGATATCAATCGACGTACACTTTAACCAAGATAAAGTTGAATCTCCCCTTTCTCTTAAACCAATGAGTACTATCCCTATCTACCCCTCTCAAAGCCATTTTTCTAACAGATGGTTGGATAGAGTCTCATAACCCACGCCCTAGGTGCCTGATGTAATCCATAAAGAGCCTTATCTAAGCGATATACTTCTATCAGGATATTTTAGATCTGTAAATCCGGGCGGTTGTTCTACATACACCAACTCCTTCACTTTCCCATACAGGAAAGCACTCTTAACGTCTAGTTGATATACCTTAAAGCCTTTGAAGGAGGCAAATGCTAGAAACAACCTAATGGCTTCCAGCCTTGCTACTGGTGCAAAAACTTCGTTGTAATCGATTCCCTCCTCTTGGTTGAAACCCTTTACAACTAATCTCGCCTTGTTGCGCATGACTATACCCCGATCGTCTCTTTTGCACTTAAAAACCCATTTGGTTCCTATTGCAATCTCCCCTCGAGGTAACGGAACTAACTCCCACACTTCTAGTTTTCTAAACTGTGAAAGTTCTTCCTGCATCGCTTCAACCCAGTGTAGTTTCCTTAAGTGCCATTTTGCACATTTTTGGGCCTCTTACTTTGCGATATGAAACCATGATATAGACATGTGTGATATGCCCCTCGGGTCATTTTCATGACAACAACACAGTGTTGCTATTTACACTACTCCGAGTCCTCACACCCTCGTTAGGATTTCCTATGATGCTTTCTATTGGATGGTTCTTGTTAATCCTAGAGGTCTCTATTTCATCAACCCTTAGATTATCTCCTAAGTTGGATCCTATTTCACCTAATGGGGGAACAGGCTCAGCTTCTACGTTTTCTTCCTCACGGACGTTTTCCTCAGAGGCAGAACTTGATGCTTGAGTCTGATTCTCAGTATTAGGTGCCTCTTGATCAGCAACTTCTGGAGAACTATCTACAGTCGCAGTAGGCTCGGACGTAGATTCGAACGTGGTCCTCGGAAAAATATGGCCATCGTCATTTAGGTGCAACGTCGCCATGTCTTTTTCGATTGTACCTGCAGTATCATCCAAAGGAATGTTAAATGACTCAAATAACTTATCATAGTCAAATATCCATTCCGGACCAGTTTGGGGTTCATGTGTATAACTTGTGACTTCAATATTATACACAATCTCCACAGTACCACTCGTTTTGTTAAAAACCCGTTTGTTTGGTGAGTTTGGCACATAACCTAGGAAGTATCCTTCGTCAGCCTTTTCACCAAACTTCGGTTGATGTTTTGTTCTTAAAAGTGTACATGGTACTCCAAACGGTTCGAATCCAGTTAAGTTAGGTGGCCTTTTATTCAAAATTTCATAACATGTTTTGTTCAATGATTTGACTGTAAGGACTCTATTTAAAATATGGCACGCGGTATTCACTGCCTCCCCCCAAAACATGGTAGGAAGCTTTGAATCCGAATGCATAGTCCTTGCAGCCTCAATCAATGTTCTGTTTTTACGTTCGGCCACCCCATTCTGTTGAGGTTCATATGGTGCACTGAATTGATGCACGATGCCCTTTGATAGGCAATATACACCAATTACAGAGTTTTTAAATTCAGTCCCATTATCACTACGAATATGTTTAACCCTTGTTCCGTAGGAATTCTCCACTTGGTCTAAGAACCCGATGAGCTTTGTAGCCGTCTCGTCCTTCGTACCTAAAAAGAAAACCCATGAAAACCGTGAGTAATCGTCAGTGATAACTAAGCAAAACCAACTACCTCCTATACTCCTTTTGTTGATAGGGCCAAAAAGGTCCATATGCAACAAATCGAATGTCGAGGTTATGGAGTTCAGCTTCTTGGACTTGTGTGTCTTTTTATGTTGCTTGCCCTTCATGCACGGTAGACACTTGTCTTCAAACTGAAAGCTCTTCAGAGGCACACCTTGCACCAAACCATTCTTCGTTATGTAGTTCATTTTCCTCAGGTGCAAGTGAGCCATGCGTCTGTGCCACAAAACCGATTCCGTCTCTGAAGCTTTTGATAGTAAGCAGATCGGACCCATCGAATTATCTGGGTTGTTCATATCGAGCATGTACAAGTCATTCTTCCTTGGAGCCCGCATCAATATCCAATCTTCAGGTATTTTGAATCCCGACTTTAGCACTAACGCCTCAGTGTCAGTAAATAACACCGAGTTCTTCTTATCACAGATTTGAGATACACTAATGAGATTATGAACCAATTTATCAACGTGATAAACTTGATCCAATGTAATCGTCCCATTAGTGACTTCTCCAGTTCCAGTGATATTTCCTCCTTTGTTGCCCGCGAATGATACAAATCCCCTATTATCCCCCTTGAAGTCTGTGAGAAGACTTCTTTCCCCCGTCATATGCCTGGAGCAACCACTGTCGACGAACCACTTGTTGTTTGGACCGGTAGTTATCTCCTTTGAATTGTCAGATTCCACGTTGGCCATCTGAGCAGCAAACTCCAGCACGGTCTGATCATTCGCTTTCTCTACCCACATCGGACTGCTGTCCCTTGTGGTCTGCTCGTCTTCTTCACAACCATTCTCCGTAACTTCAGCCATGAAAGCTCTAGCATTGGACTCAGGATGTGAACTCCAGTCATAGGTACCATCTAGCTGTCTGTCAGAAGTGACATTGGATATTAGACCCGCTAGATTGGCTTGACCAGATGAGGAACTCGGAAGGTATCTCTGTTGGGACTGATTTTGGTACTGTCCTTGATGCTGACTCTGTCCTTGGTATGTCTCTACCTTCGGTCTTTGACACTCCCTGGCGAAGTGTCCCAATCCCTGACAGTTGTAGCATTTGACCTTAGACTTATCAAATCCTATCCCTTTGTTGTTCATTTGCAGATTCCTCCCAGTTCTCTTAATGAATCTTTTAACCCTCTGGGTCACCATGGCCAGTTGCCACTTAAGATCCATTTCCTCTAAGTCATCAGGGTCGACCTGATCGTAATCTTCATCCCAAAGAGCCGGATCATTGATCTTCCCTTGAACACAATTTCCATAAGCGGCCACAAAGGAAGCAAGCAGATTTAAATGTTCTTCTGCGGACTTTGCGCTCATGGGCATCTTCGAATAGCTCTGACTGGTCGATGCCTGTTGGACTTGAGGTTGCGGTTCTTCCGATCTTCCTAACCCTAAGAACGCGCGATTCAGTGAGTCTTCGGACTCTGGTGGCGATGACGTTTCTCCGGTGAAAAACGCTGTAGCACTCTTCTGATCAGCTGTCACTGATGATTTAGATGTCTTTCCAAAATACATCGCCGGATTTTGGACTTGCTCGTAATCAGTCTCAGCCTTTATCATCTCGAAGTGATATGCCCTCAACGTTCCCACGATGTCATCCAGCGATTGAGCATAGTATTTGTCTTCATTAAGCTTAATCATTGCCACGTACATAGCCCATTTGGCTGGTAGGGCATCAAGAAGCTTGTTGTTCTTGTCACTGTCCGAGTACTCAATGCCATGACTTTCAAGCTCTGTTATCAGATGATAGAACCTTGTGATAATATCATCTAACTGTTCATCCTTAAGAGCCTTGAAAATCGCAAACTGTTGGGTCAACAGCTCTGTACGCTTTCTACGTACCCGTGGATTACCCTCACACCTTTTCTGGAGAGATTCCCAAAGTTCTTTCGACGTCCTTTGAGTCCGAAATGTATGCAAGATATCTTGAGGTAATGCCATACGGATAATGGAGAAAGCCTTGTTTTCAGCTTCAAATAGTTTCTTGTCATCCTCTTTCATCATCTGGTATGACAGAACCTTTTGACGGCCTTCTACCTCAGATACTGGTGGAATGTACCCTTCATCTATGCACACCCACATGCGCATATCGTTGAATCGCACAAAATCCGTAAATCTGTCCTTCCACCAGTAATAATCCTCAACTTTCATCAGCTTTGGCGGTGCATTTGCCTTCCCAACTTCGTGATCCATCTCAAGGAATTTCTTAAGGTTTGACATCTTATCTGAAAGAATTTGAATTTGAACTTAATTAAATTAATTTGAAACTGATTTAGATTAACTTATTCGAATCTAGATAGATTCGAAACTAATTAATATTAAATCTTTTGAGATTAAATTCGATTAAGTCTTAAAAGTCAATTAGATTCGAAATAATGTCAGATTCGAGGAACTCCTTAGATTTGAAGTTATATCAGATTCGAAGGACTCTATAGATTCGAAGACCCTTAGAATCGAAGGCACAGTTGAGTCGAATGACAGCAGATTCGAAACACTAGATTCGAAATAATACTAGATTCGAAATAAACTCGACACTTAAACTAGACTCGAGATCCTATTCGAATGAAGCAACAGATTCGAAACAAAGTAGATTCGAAACACTCTGAAATTGACTCGTAAGGAGCGTATTTTGGTTAGACTCGAAAATAAAGTAAAACCCTAATTACCCCTATAGATTCGAGCGCCGCAAACTCGAAAAACGGCTAACACTTTGATTTTTTGACGTTTTATAGATTAAATCACTATTTTTCAAATGAAAAATAATGATTTCGACCAAAAACGTGAAAAATGATAAAGTGTTTCCCGAATATGAATTTGCTAAGCTCAAAAACACGTTTTTGAGAGAAAAGTCGTCCAACTAGCGTCAAGAAACCTAGAATGTATCTGATGAACACGAAGAACACCAAGAACACTCCGTAGGCTCTGATACCACTTGTAAGGTCTACGACTGCACGATCTATCTAGACGCGGATCCGTGAACGAGTGCGGAATCCTCGTTGACGGTTAGACGGACAACTCTCAACCAACGGAAACACGGAGACTATTAGACGCTGAACGAACGACACACGAACGATCCTACGTACTAATTCTCTCCGAAACGGGACTCACCAAGCTGATAAACTCGAGATCGCCTCTTGCTCAATTCCTCACGAATTCTGCCAAAGGTCTTCTAATCATTCGAGTCTATCCCTAATTATAGACCCTGATTCGAGTTTGTTGTGGGCCAACCTCGAATCTGGCCTAAGGCCCATTCGAATCTGTCCATGTAGACAGACTCGAATCTAGCCCATTCGAATCTAAGGACTCATTCGAATCTATCACAGATTCGAATGTATCCTTTTAGCTATTCGAATCTAGCCAATACACTTAAACACTTAAGAGATGAAACTTATGTTTTAACTTATGCTTGAGTTAATCTTTGATCTTTATGTTTGAACTTCTTGTAATACGTTACATCAAGTTCAAACACACAATCAATAACAGACAAACACATATTAAACATATATATCAAAATACTTGTTAATACTCAGAATATTACTTAAACCATAATGCAAATCGATTAGACTGCTATCGTCACACAGGGTGTACCAACAAGGGAGATGAAGAGATCCCCCCTTAGACTTGGTCTTTGAGGCATATATCTTCTTCCCCTTTGAAGGAGATGACACAAGGCCTTCAACAATAAGTCTGCTTGAAGGAACGGATCCAACAGGCTGAGCAACAGTTTTGGTAGCAGGCTTGGAACCAACAAGGTTATGCACTAAGAAAGACAAGTTATTCTTAACCTCTGAAAGTTAGGTAACACAGGTTTAAAGACAGGTAGGATGAGAAGTAGCATGGGGTGATAGCTGAGCAATAGCTTCCCTATCAGAAGCTGTGAAAACCAAGCTCTGAAGCTGTGCAAGATTTAGTTCAAGAGAATCTTGCATATCATCAAAGTTTGATGACACAGAATTTGACGGAGAGACCACTAAGGTTTTAAGCTGGCTAGAGTGGAAGGGAGATTGTTTGAGCAAGTTTCAAAGAGAGCTAATAGCTGTTGGGAAACAGCTGACAGTGAGGACACAAAGTCCTGTTGGGTAGAAAGAATTGATGAGAGAGTGGTGGATAGTTTTTGCAGCTGTGCGGTGAGTGCAAGAAGCTGAGAGGAGTGGTCAGCTTGGGGAGCAGGGTTGAAAAAGAAGTCCTGAATAAATCAAGGAACCCCTGACTGAGTAGACACAGAGTCTGATATGATAGAAGGTAGGGATGTCATAGAGGTTTCTAAAGAATCAACTTTGTTGATCAGCAAAGATAGCTGATCTTCAAAGGTAGATCTTTAGGAGATGGAGGTGTATGGGTTGACTGTTTGGAGGGTAGATGGTGAGGAGTGTGATGGAGATGGTGTAGATTGATGAGTTTGTGGATCAGTGGGTGAAGGTTGGGAGACTTTGGATAGAAGTTCCATAGCCTAGGCATAAGTTAAATGGCCCAGCTTGGAAGGGTCAATGAGACCTTCAGTAGTGGCTTTAGCTGCATCATGAAGTGAAGTGGTAGGAGTTGGTGGCCTTTTAGATGCTGTTTGTATTGTAGCACCTTTATTAAGACCTGGGGTGGTTCCATCAGTAGTACCTTGGTCTTTAGGCACATCTTCATGGGGAGAAGGGATGTGCATTTCAACATCATCAGTGGTGAAACCTGATGAAGGAATATGCACTTGGGGAGCAGCCTCACCAGAGGGATGGTATATTCCCTTAGGTACATCAGCTTGGGTTGATGACCCTTCAATAGTTGTTGGGTGTGGAACAGTCGCATCACTAGGAGCAGAAGTTTGAGGCTGATCTGCTGGATGGTCTGTTCTAGCAGCTTTGGCACCTCGTGTAGACTCAAATGGTGCAATAGAAGTATAAGGTGGAGACTATGTGGACTCAGTATGAAGTGTAGTGGAAACCTGTGTTTCATATCCTCAGCCTGTTAGGAGGCGGCGATAGTGGATGTGGTAGTCTCCTTTTGTACAACTGGATCCTGTTGGGAGGAACCAAAGGGCCTTGGCTAACTCAGGGTGGACTCATGTTGGAATGAAGCCTGCTCCAAATGTGCTGAAGTTTCTCCCAAAATAGGAGAAACAGCATGGGTTGCTTCTTTTTCAACTAACTCCTGTTGGGAGGGGTCAGAAGGGCTAGTTTGTGAGGATGGTTTCTTTTTGGCTAAGGATTTGCATCTGTTATAGGATTTGGGGGATGAAGTGCAGTATGGATGTTGGGGAGAAGTAATGAGAGGTTCTGCTTGGACTGGTTGTGAGACTGGGTCAGGAATACGCAGGTCAGCCTGTTCCATGGTCTCAGGTGCCACAGAGGCACCAGCCACAAAGGTTTCAGGTTCAACAAATGAACCAGAGTGAGAAGTCTGCTCCCCCTCAGCCACTGAGGCTGATGGGGCAGAGTTAGATGTTTTAGCCTTCTTGCGAACAGGCTCAGCTTCACTTGTTTGCAGGCCCCTTTTCACAAGTTTGGGTCTGGATTTGGATTTTCCTTTGGGAGCAGCTATTGGATCCACACTCTGAGTAGAGGGTCCTTCCACCAAACCAAATAGCCTCCTCATTGGAGTGGACAGAAGCGGCTCATTGTTGAGTACTGGAGTGTAAAATACTCTATTCCCAATAACAGGGAATGCAGCAGTAGTTAACATGGGTTGAGAGTTGTATAGGTGCTCACCGTAGACATGTCTGAAGATGAGGCGTAGAAACCTTGGGTATCTTACAGTAGCAGGGTGATGTTCTTGCTGCACCAAGTTCCTCAAATTCACAAAAATTCATCGAGCCATGTTAGTGTAGTCCCTTCCACAAGCTGCAGGATTATGTGAATCTTGTCCCTGCTAAGCTGGTCAAATGAAACAACTTTGCAGCTTAAGGACATCACCACATAGGCGAATAAACTACTATATGTTGGAGACAAATTCCGTCTGAACAAAGTAGCTCCAACTTTTGGATCTGCTACACCATGGAAGTGTAGCAGATTGCCCATCTGATCATCCTCAGGCTATGACTTGTCATATTTTTCAGCAACCCGAAGATGGAGAACTTCCCTGAGAAGAGCAGTTATTTAAATGGATTGAGTGCCATTGAGAATGGTTCCCTTGATGATTTTGGTTGAAGGATTAAAGAGCATGTGTACCAAAACTCATAAACCATCTCCTGGTACAAAACACCAGGAGAGGCGGTTAGTGCATAGTTCAGGGGGTGGGCTTGCAAAAAATCCACCTTCTGTTCATAACCCTTTCCCACATAGTGTTTGGGAATGGTTAGGTTGGCTATGTATTTGGTGGGTTTGAGTGTGAGCATTGTGGTGACAGAAGGATGTTTTTGAACATCATCACCAACGAATACTGGCGGCACGGGGTTGTTTTAGTGAGCCATTTAGAAAGTAGTAGGATGAATGATGCTTGACACTTAGTCGATTTAGGGTTTCAGGTAGTTATGGAAGCAATAGAGAAAAAGAAGAGGAGGAAATAGTGATTGAGGTATTTATAGGATTTGAATGTGAGTGAGTAGGAGAGAGAAAGGTTTGGGTGGTTGATTTGAAATGTTCTTTAACGGAAAACTGAACGGTTTGCCATGTCAGAACGATTGTCAGACCACTTGACCTTTTTAACTACTAACACACGTTAACAAACATTATCCGTAGGTAATTAAGTTAAATAAATAAATAATTTAAGTAACTTAAATATGAAGAAAGGTAATTAAAAATAATGTTCCAAGCTGTTGTTCAAACCTGTAATAAGCAGGTTTCATCACAAATTGATCATTCCTCAAGTTGTTCATGCAACCTGTGCAGCTAGATGAGAACATGGTTCATTGTGAAGCCTGTTCAATTAGCTGATCAGGTCACAAGAGTATGCCTTCTATGAAAGATTGAGAGAGTGACAAATTTGGAAGTTTGAACAATATAACAAGTTTTGGATTAAAACGTATTTTGTCAAGCCTGTTATATGTCTAAGCTGTCCAAGTTTTTCAGAAACTGGCTAAGTACTGGACAAGTGAAACTTGTCCTGTCCAAGCTGTTCTGAGAAATTTGGACAAGTTTGAACAAGTGATCTTTAGAACATCAATGACACTTAGTCACTTTTATTTAACATGCCCAGCTTGCTAACAAGGTAATTAAACCTGTTTTCATCAAGAGGCTTGGTGAAAATGTCTGCAAGCTGTACATCTGTGGAAATAAAACCTTCCTCCACATTACCTTTCTGGATGTGATCTCTGATAAAATGATGTCTGACTTCAATATGCTTTGTTCTGGAATGAAAGACTGGATTGTTGGAGATAGCTATGGCACTTGTATTATCACACAGAATAGGAGTTTTCCTACATACAAGTCTATAATCCTGAAGCTGATGCTACATCCATAGGATCTGCCCACAGCAACTTCCAGCAGCAATGTACTCAGCTTCAGCAGTCAAAGTAGAAACTGAATTCTGCTTCTTGCTACACCAACTGACCAACTTACCACCAAGGAGTTGACATCCACCTGTTGTGCTTTTCCTGTCTAGCCTGCAGCCTTCAAAATCAGAAACTGAATATCCAGTTAGTTCAAGGCTGGAGTCTTTAGGATATTAAAGACCTAAACCTAGTGTACCCTTTAGGTATCTGAAGATTCTTTTTACAGCAGCTAGATGTGATTTCTTAAGATTAGCTTGGAACCAAGCACATAACAGGTAGAAAATATAATATTTGGTCTACTAGTAGTTAGGTATAGCAAGCTCTCAATCATGCTCTGTAAGCTGTTACTAAAACAGCTTTGCCACAGGCATCAACATCAAATTTTACATTGGTTGTTATTGGGGTCTTAATGGGAGAACTTTGATCAAATTTAAACCTTTTCAGAATATCTAAAGAATACTTTCTTTGATTAATAAAAATTCCATTTGAGGTTTGTTTAACCTGTAATCCTAGAAATAAAGTAAGTTCACCCATCATGCTCATTTCAAATTTTTATTTCATGAGCAGTGAAAAATTCTTGCATAATTGTTCATTAGTAGAGCCAAATATTATGTCATCCAAATAAATTTGTGCACGCATAATATTATATTTCACCTTCTTTATGAACAATGTGGTTTCCAGTTTACCTCTAGAATTGCCATTGCTCATAAGGAAATCAGTAAGAGTGTCATACCAGACTCTAGGGGCTTGCTTTAGACCATAGAGAGCTTTGTCCAACTTATAGACAAAACATGGATGTTGTTCACTTTCAAAACCTAGGGGCTGCTTGACATATACTTCTTGCAGCTTACCATTCAAACATGCACTCTTGACATCCATTTGAAATACCTTCATGCTCTTGTGGGCAGCATAAGCTAGAAACAAATGAATTGCTTCTAACCTGGACACTAGAGAAAATGTTTCATTATAATCAATGTCTTATTCTTGCCTATATCCTTGAACAACCAGCATTGCCTTATTTCTAATGACATGACCTTGCTCATCCATCTTGTTTCTGAAAACCTACTTGGTGCGAATTATAATTTTACCTTTAGGAACAGGGATCAGCTTCCATACTTTGTTTCTCTCAAACTGATTGAGCTCTTCTTGCATTGCAGTGATCCAATTGGCATCTTTTAGGGCATCATCTACTTTCTTTGGCTCCATCAGGGACACAAAACTAGAAAACATACAAAAGTTTCCTAAGCTGTCCCATCTTGTTTGTACCCCTTTGTTGATGTCACCAATTATTTGATCATTAGGGTGACACCTGATCCACTTAGGATCATGTTTTAATGAAGATTCTCCTATATCATTTTCATCTTCATCAGGTCTTGCAGAACAGCAATCATGATTTTCAGACACACTGATATCTTGGGCCTGTTCACCTGATGAATGTGAATCTCTATTGTTGAACACATCAATAGAGGATTCTGGGAAATCAGCATTGATTGGTTCTGGACAATGTGTATTAACTATGTCAGTACACTTATTCACACAGGGTGTATCAACATAATCATCATCATGTCCATTGTGGCTAACAGGTTCCACTCTGGATAAAGTGGAAGCTTTTGAGTCCTTATCTTCATTAATGGAATGCATAAGATCATCAATGTTGAATTCTCCTGAAACAGATTCAGGATCAGCTTTGGTGGAGGTATTCCTAGACTCTTCAAAGGTGACATTGATAGATTCATCTATCACCTTTCTTTTGTAGTTGTATACTCTGTAGGCTTTAGAGATAGCAGAATATCCAACAAACAGACCTTTATCAGCTTTGGGTTAAAATTTTTCTAGCTGGTCACTCTGATTCAGAATGAAGCAGGCACATCCAAAGTTATAGAAATATCTAATATTTGGCCATCTCCTTTTGATTATTTCATAAGGAGTCTTGTTGAACTTTTCACCACTAAGGATCTGTTTTGAGTGAAGCAGGCAGTGACAGCTTCAGCCCAAAATGATGAAAGCATACCTGATGCAGACAACATGGTTCTAGCAGCTTCAATAAGGGTTCTATTCCTCCTTTCGGCAACTCCATTTTGTTGTGCAGTTCTTACAGCTGAAAAGTTTTGTGAGATACCTCTTTCTTCACAGAAGTCCTCAAGAGTACTGTTTCTGAATTCAGTACCATGATCACTTCTAAGCTGCTTGACTTGAGCAGAGTTTAGAACTTCCATATTTTTTATAAAAACCAATTATTTCTCTAGCAGCCTCTCCTTTGGTCTTTACGAAGATCACCCATGTAAACCTGGAGAACTCATCAACCATTAAGTCCATGTGGATTAAGAAGAGAGGAGTATCAATAGAAAAATTATGCTTGGATTTAAAAGATGTTTTTCTCTGCTTTCCTTTCTCACAAGCTGTGAAGAGTTTATCCTTAACAAAGGTTATAGAAGGCAAACCTGTTACCAACTCTTTCTTACAGAGTTTGTTGATATTCTTGAAGTTCAGGTGTGACAGCTTTTTGTGCCATAACCAGTTCAGGTCTGCATTGCTTCTTGAGATAATGCAGGTCTCAGTTGTGGGATCAGCAGATTTCATGTCCACAACATGTACACATTTCCTCCTTTGTGCACACGGCACAACTTTGCCATGGGGATCAAGTATGTACCCCAGGTACTCATCAAAGTTAACCTTGTAGCCAGCATCACATAGTTGACTAATGCTTACAAGATATCTTTTAGCCCAGACACATACGCTACTCTTTTGAATATTGCAGCACCATCTTGAAGAGTTCCATATCAATCTGTGGATCCCTGGACATTATCATCATAAGTGACTTTTGGCCCTTTTTCAGGTTTGAGATCACTCAGCAAATCCTTGCAACCTGTCATGTGGCCTGAGCAGCCACTGTCCAAGTACCAAACCTAGGATGGTTGTTTAACCTGCAGAGTGTCATGGGAAAATATTAGTTATTTTTAGGGGAACTCATCATAAGGATAAGTTCTCCTTCTTCATCAACATTTGTTAATGGACCACTGAGATCAACACTAATATTTCCAATCTGGATTGTATTAGCTTAGATATTATCCTCATTGACAATGTTACTCCCAACACTGCTAATTTTTGCAATGTTGGAACTAGCATTGTCAGCAGGCCTTATGTCATCAGTTTCAGAACAGTCTTTGGCTATATGTGTCTTCTTCCAACATTTATAGCATTTTCTCTTTTTAGACTATTTGGAAGAAGTACTTCCAGCAACACATTCTGGAACATCCTTGTTGGCCTTGTCCGTAGGTTTAGCAAACTTATTGCTGATCTTAGAAGGACCAACAGTTTGAGTGGATGGCACAATAGCAACAGCTTTACCTGTGTCCTCTTTCCTTATTTTAGGAGGGCAGAGGTCAAATATAGAAAGTTTAATTGGCTTTTGTCCTTCCACAGGTTTGGGAAACTTATTCCCAACTTTCTCAGGTTGAGCAATGACTTTGCCTTTGCCCTTACTGACATGTGATGAATGTTTCCTTTCAACATATTCATTGCTTCTGGTTTTGAAAGACTTACCTTCGTTTATAACCAGTTTTCCACTATGACTTAAAACATATTTGAAATCACTGCAGATTTACTTCCAACATGAGACTTAACCCTGTTGAAAGTAGGCTTCTTACCTTTTGAAAACTTTTTCTCAAAATGTTCTGCAACAAAAGGGTTAACAGGATTCTACCCATCAGCTTTCGAACCAAAACCTCTCGTTGATAGGTTTAGTGTCCAAAACTGCAGTTTGAACTTGTTTTCCCTTCTTTTGTTTGTGTGAACCAGATATGCACTTAGCATGCTGATTTGATGGAGAACACATTCCATCATCGGTCTTTAAAATGTTTTCACACAAACTGTCAGTGTTTTGAGGCCTGACAAACCTGTTTGTTGAGACCAGCTTTCCATTTACTCTTTGAATAAAAGTACTTGGAAGCTCACCAAGAGTGGATAAGTATTTTTCCAGATTATTTATCTCAACAATTGAAGCTGCTGTATCAAGATCCCCTTCAAGATATGCTTTGATTTGAGCAGGAATCTGTTGACTGATACAATGATTGACTTTCTGTGCAAATTGGCACCAAGAGTCAACAATCTTTTGAAGCTTGGCATGCTTTGTGTCTGTCTCTCTCTTTTCTTCTAATAAAATGGTATTGATGTGTTTTACTTCATCAAGTTCAGTTTCCAACTTATGGAAGCTGTCCAGTTTATTAGTTTTGCTTCAAGATCAGTTTTTAACTTAGAGATCTCAGACAACAAGGCATTATGCTTCTCAATAGCAGCTTTTAAATCAACAAGCAAATATTCAAACATTTTAACTTTTTCGTCCGAATTGTAACTCATAAAATTTTGTACCTTATACATCATAGTTGGGTTGCAGTTCTCCAAGCTGCTAAGAGCTTCAGCTTCAGCTAGGTCCTGTTAGAAATTGCTTGTTGAGGGGACATCAATGTTGGCCATCAGACAATTGTTATCCTCTTCATCAAATGATGAGTCAGATTCCTCCCAGTCACAAGTCTCAGCCATAAGTCCCTTTTGCTTGTTGGAAGCCACTGAGTCTTCCAACTTTCTCAGCTTAGCCATGGCCATTAGGTACTTAACCCTGTAACCATGATCTTTATTTGTCTTGTATGGTTTGGATGAGGAGCCAACAGCCTTAGACACACAGTCAGCAGCTATATGGCCTGTTTTGCCACATTTAAAGCACTCAACCTTAGTTTTGTCAAATGCTTTCTTTTTTATGGCACCTAACTTCCTATGCATTATCTTTCCACCAAACCTCTTCTTATTGAATTTTCTGACAAGCATAGCAATCATTTACTCATCATCAAATTCAGTAAGGTCTTCACAGTCTTCTTCCTCAGACAATTCTTCCATTTCATCATCAGCCTGTTGATCAGCTTGTGTGAATGCATCACACACCTGACCAGTAGGTTGTCTCACGCTGGCCACTAAGGCAACACCTCTTTTGGACATTTCTAAGGCATTTTCTGTTGCTGTTGGTACACCCTGTGTGACGATAGCAGTCTAAGTATAGTTAGCATTTTGGGTAAGTCAAGTTAAGTAATATTGAATATTGACTAGTGTTTGATATATGTGATTTTATGTGTGTTTGATATTTATTGATTGTGTGTTTGAACTTAGTCTAACGTATTACAAGAAGTTCAAAGATATATTCAAACATAAGTTAAAACAGAAAATCAAATATAAGTATGATAGTGAAATTCGAATTTGGTCTAAATTCGAATTTGCACTTAAGGTAGATTCGAATTTGTCAAGTGGACAAATTCGAATGGGCCTTGGGCCTGATTCGAATTTGTCCTAAGACAAACTTGAATTGGTCAGTATAATTAAGGATTAACTCGAATAATTATTAGACTTTTGCAGAATTTGTCAGACGATTAAGCAAAGGCGATCTCAAGTTTACTAGTAATCGGAGAGTGTTTTCGGAGAGAATCATCGTGTAGGTACGTTCGTAGTCATTCGTATAGCATCGTGGTAGTCTCCGTGTTTCGTGCTTGTGATCTTACCGTCAAGCCGCTAACGAGGATTCCGCACTCGTTGGACGGTGTCTCGTCTAGATAGATCCGTGAGTTAAAGACCTTACAGTTGCCTTGATTGTTCATCACTTAGTATGGATCTATACAGGTTTACAAGATCCATACGTTTGATGGTGCCTGAGTTTCTGAGGATAGTAGAGTAATAGTTCCATTCCTCATGCAGAATGTCCAAAAACTTGTTTACAATAGTTAAACTGTCTTTGGTGATCCCAACAGCTTTGAGAGCATTTATTAGAGTAGTGAACGTGGTATAGGTTTCAATGAGAGACTCCTTTGGCTTTGCAAAGAATAGTTCATACTGTCTTACAAGATTGTTGATCCTGTTATCTAGTGTGATAGTGGGACCATCATAGACGGTACCCAAAGTATCACACATCTCCTTTGCAGTCTTCATTTTCTAAACCTGTTTGAACACATCATCAGGAAGAGAAATAACCAGGTTGTTCATGGCCTTTGCATTAAGAGCAACCAACCTTTTGTCTTCATCAGACCATTAAGAATTAGCCTTTTCAAAGGTTCTGATTTCAGGAACAGCTCATTCAGCAGCAGGAGTGATAGTAGTAACAAAGGTTGGAACACAGGGACCTTCCATTACTATCTCTGGTAGTTGTACATCAAGATTCTCTTAATAGAGCATCATTCTGCACTTCCAGCCAAAGAAGTTATGGTGATTGAACTTGGGAGGTTTTGCCATAGAACCATTGTCATAGTAAGAGGAAGAGTTGGCTGCACTATTACTACTATCACTCCTGCTGCTATAGGAGCTGCGCCTGAATTTAGAACCTTTAAAAAGGCTAATGCTCAATGGCCTGATGATGACAAAATTGACTATGGAATCTGATTTCCTAGCGACTATGTTCCCCTTTTTTTGCAGTCTTTCCATCTATGGATCCTACAATTCCCTATGAAGCTCCCTGACAACCCTTCAATCCATCTTCATCTTGGCTGGCAGCCTAGATTGAGCCCTAGGACTTATCTTCCCGTTGGCTTTACTGCAGCAGTACTTACAGTGAAAGGCCAGCAGGGGGCATAGCAAAATTCCTCACCGAGATGACTGGACAACCTATCGACCAGATCGCACCAGCGGAGCGATTGGAGCAAATTCCTTTGAAGTAGTTAGTGCTCTAATTGAGCGAGTCGTGGATCATAAATGATGAGCGTAGCTTAATTTAGCTGATCTCACACCGAAATATCAATATATTAATATGTGAGTGGCTCTTTATAGAGACTTAGCCCAATGGCTACCACCGGAAGTGCGCTAAGTTAGTCACAAGGGAAGCCCAAGTTCTTTCTAACCTCCGACTCTATAAAATAAACTTGGATGACTTGCTTGCTTGTTTAGCTTGCCCCCTCTTTGAATTTGTACAATTCGAGCAAGCAAATGGCTAGCAGGGCCGAGGAACCACAATGAACGGGACGACAGACGTTCCACAAGAATATGACCAGAGATATATGTTCTTCTTCGTGCATGCGTGTCTAGTTCCTGAGAAAACAGATATGTATTAGCGAGTTTCGCCGTACAATATACAACTCGGAACTGGCTGAAGTTAATGAATTATCATGGTTTTCGCCGGCTAATAGGGCGAGCAGCGTAATGGAGTCCCCGGGGCGGATGACGCGCTTAGCTTTCTTTGCTCTTTGCTATTGTGCTATTGCTGGCTTCCTTCTCTTTAAGACTAGGATCAAGGGTTCATTACAGAGTGAACACATCTTATTCCATTTTTAGAAATATATTTTTTTCAAAAATTGAAAAGAAAATAAGTGAATCCTATTTTCGCTAATGCTTAAAATGCTCATTATTATTATGTGCATTTCCCATAATAACTACCGGTATTATTTCGTGCACACTACTATTACATCAACCGAAACTAAAGGATCATTGGGGTATACCACGGTTGAAAGAGCAAGGGTAGCCACTGTACTAGGTGATATTCTGTGGTAGGCTCTTTGACCTTTTAACCAAGAACCTTTGGATCATGAGGATTCTTTTCTCTATTGATTGGAAGCCGTGATCGGGAATATCCTTTTTGGGTTTTTAGGAAGGATCTTCTCACTTTACGAGTTCATCCGCTCTATGGGACGCACTTTTCCCACTTCCGGAGAAAAGAGAAAGAGAAGGCCAACATCGCTCGGACCAGAAGAGAGTAGTCGAGCCATTCCTCCGCTCGCCGAGCTCCTCAATATAAGGAAAATCAAATCCATTTATCATAAGAATGCTCGTCAAACCTTATATCGTATCCCAAGTGCAAAATATCCATGGTGGGAAATAGGGAGAATGAGAGATCTAGAGTTAACACACACTCTATCTGCTCTGATACCAGTTGTAGGTCCCAAAAAGGTTTCCCTAGTATGTTGCTCTATGCCGTAGAGGGGGGGTGAATACAGCAATTTAAATTCAACACACTTTTCTCAATGTTTGTATGTATTATCAACAAGTGTTAATTACAAACAAGCCTGAACTGCGGAATGGTTCAAGCTGAGATGACAGATACAACAGTGACTAGTGACTACTGATCTAAGACTCGCTCAGACTAGATACAATGAATACACTCACAAAGATGAACTCGCTGTTTACAAGACAGACACACGGACAGCTTGAATAAAAACAGCTTGGACACACTTTACCATTTTTATCAAGCAGACTTTGCATGCATGAAACCACACTTCTTTGCACGTTCTAAATATGACACTCTTGGATATCTCACATTCCTTAGAAGCTTCCTTTTATACTCTCACTAAGAATCACAGAGAAGCTTCCTCGTTGGACATGGAGATAGTGGAGAGTCTTTCTAAAAAGACAAGAATGCTTTTCTGCACGTTCTGACAAAGCAGTTGTCTTTACAATGCAGAATCTTTGTCTTTTCCTTTATGTCTCTTTTGTAGAAGGCTCTAACCAAAAGAGAAACGTCAAATTTAAGCCTTTCATCTTCTAGAGTGGCCATTTTGATGTAAGAAATGGTATGTCCCCCGTTTAAAATATCCACTTTGTGTTCATGTAACAGAACAGCGTAGGCAGTCTTTGCACCTTCTATTTTTTTCACTTTGTCTTCGACATTCTAAACTGATCTCTTGGTCCAAGATAATACATGAGGACATGAAAACGTTTTCCATAAAGTGTTTAGCCTGTTTACAAAGAACAGGTTCTGTTTATAAAGAACATAACACTTAGTATTTGTCCAAACTGCTCAACAGATTAGAGCAGCGTAGACAGTTTATGTCTAGCCTGTTCAACAGAGTAGAATAGCTTGGACAGTCTGCCTTAGTTGCAACAAATGCAACAGGGTAAACAACTTTGACTAATACTGCAAATCACTTATCACGTTTCAATAAGGCATTAACAGACCTTAAATTATACCTTCAAGTGCATCAAACAGGTTTGATTAATAATCTCCCCCTAAGATGTAGAGCATGTTTGACTGAGGCCATTTTTGTGCCTAACAAAAGTACTTGTCGGGTATGTCTGTGGAGCATAGAGTTGATCGCCGTACTCTAAATATCCTCCCTCTATCTGTCTTGCTGCTTCAACCATCTCCCAGTAACTCTTAAACCTCATCGCGTTCATCGGGTGTCTATACCTCGGGTTAAGACCTCCACGAAATCTGTTCATCTTTCTTTCCTTGGTGGCTACTTGATACAAGGAATAGCCACAGAGTCGCGAGAATTCGTGCTCTACTCATTTACTGATTTGGTTCCTTGGTTTAGCTGCATCAATTAGACCTCCATTTTGTCTTGCTAGTCAGCAGGACAGTACTTCGCATGAAACATGTCATGAAATTGATCCCACTCTAATGTCTAAATGACTTCCTCACCATAAATACTTCTCTATGTCTTCCACCAAGCACGGTCAGCACCAACGAACAGAGCAGAAGCGTAACTTACTTTCTTGGATTCTAAACAGTCAGAGATTCTGAAGATTCCTTCAATGTGGCTTATCCAATCCATAGTCTGGATTGGGTTTACTATACCCTCAAATTTCAGGGCACCGCTTGCTTTCAAATTCTTTAAACTTTCAGCCTTTCGGCTGTTCAATTTGGACATTGGGGTCAGAGTTATCAGAATCAGGCTCATCATTTTGGGCTTGTTTATCTTTTTGCTTGTTTTCTTATCAACACGTCTCTTAGCTTCAGCCTCATCTCTGGCCTGAAACTGTTCTTGCATATTCTTATTTTGTTGCTCAAATTGTTAGGCTAACAGTTGTTGTACCATTTCAAACATTTGCTGGGGGGTCATGTCGTTGGGAATATCACATGATCCTGACATCTTTACTGAAAATTAAAATCATGTAACTATCAGTTTATAGACTTAGAGCTATGTACCCTTATTCCCATCCTAACAGTCTGTACATCCTATCTCAGTTCAAACTACCTAAATGATTGATAGTTATGTATTGCTTCAGTTTGAGACCAAGTATTACACACATAATACTTGATTCACTCAAACTATCGGCTTTGATACCATCCTATGAAGGCCTCCCCTTACGGGGCAGTCCTCAACGTCTAGGTCCCACAAATTGCTATACGATATCAATCATAACTAAGATGGAGTAATTAAGTTGCGAAATTATGAATTACTTACAAACATTTTAGGATAAGTTTAATACAATTTTAGTGAGAATTACAGTTTTCAAATTAAACTATTAATGGGTACAAGACTAAATAAATACATATCACCATACGATCAAAACAAATCTACCCAAACCACCACAAGTATCATCTACCAATCTGTACCAAAAGGGTCATTTGAGTAGCGGTCTACAAAAAACTTCACTTGATCTTGTAAGACCTAAGAACTAGGTCTGGCAGGTGCTTTCCCCTTATCTTTTCTTGTAAAAAGGTTTAACAACAACTATAAGCAATGCTTAGTGAGAATATAGATTTATCAGATTACATGCATATAACAAGCGGAAAGTGGGTACAAGCGTGATATAACTTGACTGCCGCTACAGCCACACAAGATTGAGACATAGTAACATAGAGTGGGATGATGTCCAGGCCACGCTCACGCTTTTAGTGGAAGCTATCCACTCAATACTAGGCTAGCTACCAGTAAACATCGTGGGGGGTAGTATCTGAGTAATCAATACCAAGTTCAATAGAACTGCTGACAAAACAAGGTCTTGAACAATAGACCAACAAGGCAAATTATGTTAAGCTGAATCAATACATCAAAGATACGAGAAATGATGAAAGCATAAATAAACAAGGTCATGATAGCAATGTCAACTTATAACAATAACTGAATCGAACTGTAAGTACAATGTATGCAAAATGATAAGTCAAATAGCCATCATGATTCGCAGGGCATCACCGAACCATGGTGAGCACATGTCACAATCCAGCTGAGCATCAATGAATGCCAAAATAAACTATCAACAACAATATGTCTCAACCAGAATCAAGCATGTAATACTGAATATCTATAACTCACTGTTTATACTGAATCAATCAGTGTTGCTGACTTTATCAAGCAGATTTCTCCACCACCTGAGTTATCTTAGGATTTAATCTTTGACTTTCTGGACTTTAGCTTGGCTTTATAAACTTTGACCCACTTTCAGTAACTTTAAACTTTAATCTTAATACTTTGTTCAGAAATATCTGAACCTGTCAAGAATTTATCATTGCAAGAACGTTAACTTTTAGCTTTAAACTTTATTTGTTCTTATTCTGATAACTAATAAACTTTATACTTTAATTGCATGTGTGTGTTTGGGCATTTCATTATATAAAATAAAGTGTCACAAAAAGATATTCAAAAGCTTGTTTATTGGGCAGAATTTCTGATCCCTCAAAACAGACCCGAGTTCGCATCACTAGGACCGAGTCGCCTCAATCGACTCGCCGAGTCGAGGTCCGAAATTCGGATCTCGGCCGAATTCACATTTGATCCGAGATTGAACCATCCGAAATTCGGGTCAATCCGAATTCGGCTCCCATCCGAGATTCGGATCTCATCCGAGTTTAGATCAACACTTAAAATTTTTTTGCAGATTTCTTTGATGTTCTTGGTGACCCGCCGAGTCGACTTGCAGATGTGCAGGTCGACACATACGGGTTTTCACCAAAAATTTTCCGAACTCATTTTTAAACACATGCAATCGAATTTCATGTTATATCATTATTGGGGTGTTTCTACTCTATTTTCCCCATTAAATCGTCCAGATTCAACCAAAATATTGGATTTTTCTCAAGAACACAAAACTTTATAAAAGTTCAGATTTCTTACCTATTTGGACGATTTAAGCAACGATTTGTGATTCTGAAGCTTCAGGAGACTTCAATTGATGTTTTGCAACTGATATCACCAACATGCAACATCATTTTATCAGATTTATAAATTCAAATTTTCTTTTTTTAAACTCTCAAAATAAACCTTAAGCTTGGGAACTAGCTTCTTACCTTAAATCCCAACTGATTCTTGATAAAATCAGTTAAATTCATGAATTTATTCTTTTGATTTTAGTGTTCCAGTAGATTTTAGAGAGAGAGTGAGAGAGCTTGAAGATTTAGAAAATGATGAAAATGGAGAAAGGAAGACTTGGTGTCTTTTATTTCCAAACATTCGGACTTTGACACATTTAGTCCGTCCACATTTGATTTTTTTTAAATAAAGATTTCATCTTCAGTTTTATCATCACTAACATAATTTAACTTAATTAAATAAATTCATTACTTAATTAAATTACAATACAAATAATGTAATCAAATTACATTATTAACTCAATACTGAAATTACAAGTTTGGTTAAAGACTAGGTTGTTACCCTATGGGTTGACATAAAAATGATTGGCTTGCAATTCGTCGTGAATTATTATGGGAGCTACATGACAATAAGAAGCAATATAAAACCATTTATGATCATGATTACAAAAGGTTGGAAAAATCCCTAGATTTTTTTTATTACGGTGTTGCAACAACTCGACATTGGATGTCGATGACATACACTGATCCTTTGATCACCAACAGATATAACTGCATTGTTTACTATTTAACAAATGCAACAACTGCACGCTGTTTGACATATTTTTCTTTTTGGTCAAATTCGTGTTCATCTCACGAAAAACAATCCATCACAATCGCACATGTGCATGAAAATCATCATATTAAAAGTTGATTTGGAAGAAGGTCACCCGATGCCCAATGTTTCTTGGTTTAACATGCGTTCTAGAAAAAACGAGAAAAAAGAAAGTAGATGGGTTGAAATTTAAAAAAGATGGGTTACTCGACTATAAACAAGTCATCGTAATATTGATCTTAATGTTGTACAATTTGAGTGATAATATATACAAGTTTAGTAATACTAAATATTCTCAAATCATTGTTTAACTATTAAAATCATTCGATAATCATTGATAAGTATTATTATGTATTAATATAAATTAAATAAATTTATAAAAATACAATCATTAAATTCTTATTATTAATAAATCATTTAATAATTATTAACAAATATTAAGAAATTATAATCTAGTTAAATCAATTAATTATTATATGATGGTTAAGGTAATTAGGAGGGAAGATTAGGAGGAGGTGTGGGATTTTTAATATAGGGGGTGTAGGATTAGTAATATGGCTCCTGGACAAGCCAAATCAGGACCTGATCCTCAACAGAAAACTTCTATGAAATCAACTAAGCATAACGATGAAGCAAATGATCTAAATACTTTGTTTGAAAATTTATATGACGACTATTTTGATCAGGCCAATACAGATAATTCTAATTTGGTTCCTGACAGGGTTGCCGAAGATCTTGTTGTCGTTTCAAATCATTCGCCACCAGCAATTTCTGGAGATTCTGTACATGTATCAACAAATTCAGAGAACATATCTACAACTGTAGTTGTTTATTCTGACAATGCTCAACATTCTACAGCTCCGGATACTCAATCTTTACACTTGAATATTCAGACCCTTGAAACCCCTATTCCAGCTGAGATTCAATTACCTTCGGAACAACGTTCACATTGACTGTCTTTTCTAATGCTGATCATGCAGGTGATAAAATGGACAGAAAGAGCACATCAAAAGAAGTTCAATTTCTTAATGATAAACTCGTCTGCTGATCGTTCAAGAAACAACATTGCGTCTCACTGTCAACAGCAGAAGCTGAACGTTGTTGTATCTTCGTGTTGTTCTCAAATGTTGTGGATGAAGAGTCTATTAAGAGACTATGGGTTTACACCACACAAGATTCCAATATACTGTGATTCTCAAAGTGCAACTACTATAGCATCAAATCCTGTGCAACACTAAAAAACAAAGCAAATCGACATCCGGTATCATTTCATTAAGGATCATGTAGAAAAAGGTAATGTTGAATTGTAATTTGTATCCACTGAATATCAGTTAGCTAATTTGTTTACCAAAGCGTTAGATGAAAAAGAATTTAATTTTTTGGTATACAAATTAGGTATGCTGAATCGTTAGATTTAAACATTCAGTTGCTACAAAATATAATTTTCCAAATTTCTATTTTTACTTGATTTATTTTAAGTTAATCTCTAGTTCTTTAAAAGTACTGATTTTTACAAGATTTAACTGAGTTTGGATTGGCATGTGCAGGGGGAGCTAACTGACAAGTTTATTTGAATAGCTTATCTGATATTTTTCATGTGCTTAATTGCAGTGGGAGTTTTTACAAGTGATGTCAATTTAAGGGGGAGCACATCTGCATATTTCAAGGGGGAGCATATTTTGTCAACTGTTATTTTTTTATTATTGTATTTTCTGCGTTATTTTTTTTACTGTCAAATTTTTTTAAAATGTGTGAATTTTTTATGTGCCTTTTATTATTATTTTTTTAATGTGTGTTATGTTTGTTTTGGACTAATTGGCCATAAAAGAAAAAAGCGGCAAATAAAGAAAATGGATCGGTACAAATTATCAAACCTTAAATTTGATATTTGAATTTCAAATTTACTTTTTCAAAACCCTCGGCTATAGTGCACTGCCTTTCTCTTTCCTCCTCTCGGTTTCCATCGAAGTTCAACAACAAATATCCAAGATTTGATTCAAAGTTTTTTCTTGAAAATTTGGGTAAGTTTTTCTTTATTGTTTAACATCTATTATGTGTTTATTTGCTTTTATTTTTCACAGTGTCTCTATGTGTATCACTGTCCCTCATAAACTCGATATGTGAAATTTCTGGAATCTTGCATGAATGTTTAAAAGTTCAAATTGATTGTTTGAATCTGTGCGTAATGGTAAAGTAATCATTGATTTTAAATTTCAAGTAATATGGTGCAACATACATGTTTTAATTCGACCTTTATTGCCTGATTTTTTTAGTTTTCCTTCGACTGTAAATGTGAGATTTGTGGTTATTTTTGATATTTTAAGCTCAAGTTCAGTAAAGAGTTTTTGTTTAGTATAGATTTTCAAGCATAGAAATGTCAATTATTCTGGATTTAAGTGTGTGGATATGTTTTTCAAATTTCAGTGTGTAAAGGACTTAGTGTTTTGTTTACTATTAAAACTCGAACGAAGCTTTATCCGAGTTTTACTAAGTGTAATTCGAATTTTATAATTTAATATTTGAGTTTCATTTAGTATTTCTCGAGTTTTATTAAGAACTATTCGAGTTTGATCGAAAGGCCATGGGGAGATACCGTCTGTGATCCATGGATCTCCGATCGGGAAACCTTATCCAAGCTCCGTGGCTAGTCTGCGCTCTTTGGACTTTTCAAACTTAGCGAACTGAAACATCTGAGTAGCTAAAGGAAGGGAAATCAACCGAGATCCCGTTAGTAGCGGCGAGTTTGATCATAAGTCATTCGAGATTAATACATAATGTTTTGAGTTTGGCACTTCATTATTCGAGATTTATATTATGTCACTCGAGTTTCATGCTTATCATTTCGAATTTCACCCATATACTTCGAAATTCATCATTCATCATTCATCATCCGAGATTCATTTCATAATATTTTCTAAGCGTGTAAATTTCATTTTTCACATTTCACAAGTAAAATTTTTAAAATATGTATTTCATTAAAATTGGTCCTTTAATGGTTGGCTTTGGAGTCCTCACACTAATATTTTATTATTGATGTATGGAATCTCGATGCTGTAAACAATGTGACACAATTTTTTCTAATTTCTGGTAAAATGATATTTTTCTTTATCTGTAGGAATCAATTGTGTTTACCTGATGTGACTAACATGTTTGTTATCTTTACATGTTACAGATGGCTTCCCATACACCCACCAATCATTCCAACTCCTCAAATTCCGAATCCTAAACAAATCACACCATTGCATCTAAACCAGTTAAATCCACTTCAATTGCTGCTCCAATGCCCTCAACCCAATTCCAGAAACCCTTCCGCTTAAACCAAAACACTTTTTGCTGCTGTCTGATAATAGACTTGACCCTTCGATAATCAAAGTTAGTCACCAAGTAATTGGTGAAATTCTGAAAGGGCACCCACTAGAATATCTGTTGCAATATAAACCCACCATTCTATTGATATATCTGCATCAGTTCTTGCATACCATTAAGTTCATACCCGATGCCGGTAACCATCACTTTAAGGTTACAATTGACCAATTCAAGGCCAAGATCACTTTAGCTAGACTTCTTCATAATCTTTTTCTACTGATGAAATAGAAAGGATTAACTTTCCTGATCTTGTGGACTACAAAGAGTTTGTATCCTATGAACCACTTTGCAGAGACATTATCAGTTTGGGATACACCAAACCAATACCAAAGAGCTCTTTGTTTCATAGAAATGGATTAAATGGAGAATGGTATCCTGTATTCGACATCTTGAATAGGTTTATGACCTCAAAACATTCCGGTGTGGATCGTGGGAGTATTCATGCCTTAAGAATATTTCATGGTGTGGCGCTTAACAAACATTACGACTTTGCCCAATGTATTTGTTACGAACAAATATATATAGAGATGAAAACAATTTTAATTGTAAAAGTTCAGGGGGCTTTTTGTAATTTGTTGGGAAATATTCTAAGTATGTCAAGCTGTTAGTTAGATTTCTCAAACTGTTAGTAGATTTTCTGTGTAATTACAAAGTTCAAGCTGTTAGTTGAAAAAGTTCGAGCTGCTAATTCAAAAGTTCAAGCTGCCAGTGTTCAAGTTCAAGCTGCTCAACAGATAGTCTTCAAGTTGCTCAACAGCTCAATAAACAGAAAGTGCTGAAATTCAGGAAAAGATATATATTTAAAGATTCAAGCATATCTACTACCAGAGAAATCAGAGTCCCTCAAGGAAACAAATCAGAAGGCTTTATATATACATAGAATAGGTTTTTCTATTGTATCTCTGCACGTACAAGTTTTTGATTCAGTTATATTGCTTTTCTGATTATGTTTTCATAAGCCTCTAAGGTTGTAAAACCCTAAAGATAATCTGTGTTTTTCGTCTAATCAAACAGATTAGAGGTGATTGTAATCATTGAGTTTGGTAATACAAAAGGTTTTGATTGTTGATTATATTTATGTGTTATTTGTTTGAAAGCTTTTCTTAAAACAGTTAAGTGTTATTCCGCAAACTTCTTAATTGGACTTTGATTCAATACAAGGTTATTGGTTTTATACTCTGATTGATTCAAACCAGTTAATCTTAGGTAGTGATTTCAGGTCTTGACAAGTGGTATCAGAGCCTTTGGTTTTTCTTTGTTTTCAAAGTCAGAAGCTTTCTTGTAAAGTTTTAATCTTCTACAATGTAATTTGATAATAGCAGTAGTGGATCTGGGCAAGGACTCAAAGTGCCTATGCTCAAACCCATTGAGTTCAAGATGTGAAAACTCAGGATTCAACAGCACATTCAATTTATTGATTATGCCATATGGGAAGCTGTTGAATTTCCTCCTATAGTTGATCCTGAACTTGATGCTGAGGGCAAGCCCATAAAAACACCTCCAAAGACTGAACTTGAAAGAAAGGCTAGAATGAATGAAGTGAAAGCTCTTACACTTTTACAGATAGTCATTCCTAATGCTTATCAACATCTGTTTAAAAAATTTTATACTGCTCATTCCCTTTGGGTTGCTTTAGAGAAAAGATTTGCTGGCAATGCTAGCACCAAAAGGAATCAGAAAGATCTTCTAAAACAGGAGTTGGAAAATTTTTCTGGTGGCAAGAATGAAAACCTTACTCAAATCTTTGACAGGTTTAATAAACTGATAGGTGAATTGGAGAGTGCCAAAGTCAGCTTGGATAAAGATGAAGTCAACAGAAAATTCCATAGATCACTTGGTGATGAGTGGACAGTCTATGCTACCCAATGGAGAACAAAAGAAACTCTCTATGAAATAGAATTTGATGACCTTTACAACAGCCTGAGAGTGTTTGAAACTGAGATTGAAAACAAAAAGAAATCATTTTCATACAATCATAGCATTGCTCTGCTATCATCAGCATTAACTGATAAATCTAACTGTTGTGATTCCTTTTCAGGTGCTGATGGTAACCCTACTGAAGGTCATTATGAAGCTTTTGTTGCCAATGATGGACTGTTTGCTCTAAAAGCTGAAAATTTAGAACAAATCCATCCAGATGATCTAGAAGGGGTGGACTTGAAATGGCAGCATGCTATGTTGACTATGAGGGCTAAAAGGTTTCTGAAAAGAACTGGCAGACCAAACTTTCAAGCTAGACCCAAAGGCAAACCAGCATTTGATAAATCAAAAGTTGAATGCTTTAAATGCCACAAGCTTGGACATTTTGCCCGAGAATACAGATCTCAAGGTCAACAGCCACCAAAATCTCAGCACACTAATCAAGCTTCATCATCACAAGCACTTGTTTCTCAAGAAGACAATGTGTTTGACTTGAGTGATCAGACATAAGAGGAGTTTCAAAATCAAGCTCTCATGGCAGAAACATCTAATGTCACTTCCACTGAACTACCATCTGAGGTAAATGCTAAACTCTGCTCTCAAACATGCAAAAATATGGTTAAAAAGTACAGAGATCATAATGAGCGCATGTGCAAAACTCTAGCTAAGATGGAAGAAAGGAGATATGAGTACATGCAGGCCATAGAAGATCTTGAAAAACAGATCAATGACTATAAGGATAATGAGATTCAAATGGGACATGATAGAACATATCATGAGTGGGAGAAAAAGGAACTGAATAAGAAAATAGAGTCCCTAAATAAGAAATTAATTGAGGCTGAACAGAAGGTGTTAGAAGCTAACAAGAAAATAGAATCTGTCAATATCGATTTAGGAAACTTCAAATTGGCAAATCAAAGGCTGGAACACCTAATGGACATTCAATTTAAAGATAGGGTAAAATCTCAGCTTAATCCCGAAGAAGGTATAGGATACATTCATCCCATGAGTGAAGTTGTTGATAGACTTGTTAATGAACCATTAGATGAGTCTATGACCACTGTGAATCCTATCCTTGAAAACAGTCCTGAATCTAAAGAAGATCTGATTCCAAATAAAGACTGTGAGTGCAAAAAAGTTGAGAAAGAACATAAAACAATGAGTGCACATATAGAAACCTCTAATACTAGTAAGAAAGGAAAAGAGAAGATGAGTGTATGCAATGCTGCTTCACATGTTTCTGTACCTTCTAATCGTAACACTGCATCTTCCTCAAAAGGTAATAAAAGGTGTAAGACTGTTCCAATCTGCACATGCCAAAAGCATGGTGTCCAAAAATTTCCCAAACAACAGCAGGTAAGGGGAAATCAAAGGAACAAGAACCAGCTATGGTCCAACAAAACTGGTTCTCCAATCAAAACTGTCAAAAGATGTTTCCATTGCGGCAGGAAAAACCATTTGGCCAGACATTGTTTGTATAAACCTTTTGTTGTAGAACAGACTGTGATTCAGAATCATAAATTTGTTCAAAACATAAAGAATTCTAAGGCCAAACCTCCTGTTACACCAGTTCCAAAAAAAACAGTTGATCACAGATTTTTAAAAGTCAACAAACGTCAGTCTACACACCAAAAACAAGTTTTGGCAAAGCCCAAATCAAGTTTTAAACAAATATGGTGTGTTAAAGGCAAAAACCCAGATCAAACTGTTGATACAAATGTTGAAACTGCTAGGCCTAAAGTTGGAACTGGTAGTGCAACACCTCAAGCTGTTTGCACTAAAAACACAGTTCTAACTGTTAAGCCTACAACTGGAACTGGTATGGATCATCTGAGACTGTTAATGCAAAGGTAGGAAAGAACACCTGGATACCTCATGTCATAACTAAATATTCTTCACAGAATCCACCAGTGGATCTCACTAAGTATAAGAAGTCACAAACAGTGTTTACTTATGTCAGTGCACAAGGACAACCCAAAACCAACTTGGTTTGGTTTTACTCCACTACTAACTAAGATTTTATTTGTGCAGGGCACCCACAGGTCACAACATAAAACAAGATGGCATTTGGACAGTGGATGCTCTAGGCACATGACAGACAATTCTGAATGCTTGTCAAATTTCAAAGGCTTTGAAGGAGGGTTTGTTGCATTTGGAGGAAATTCCAAGGGAGGTAAGGTCACAGGTAAAGGTACTGTCAAAGCAGGCAATATGCTTTTCAATGATGTTTTGTATGTTGAACAGCTGAAGTACAATCTACTAAGTGTGTCTCAAATCTGTGATAAACAAAATATTGTTGTATTCACAGATTCTGAGTGCATTGTTCTTTCTAAAGATTTTAAAAAACCTGAAAATCTTATTTTACTTAGAACACCAAGAAAGTACAATGTCTACTATTTGGACACAGATCTTTTATCCAAATCAAGTACTTTAAGCTGTTTGATATCCAAAGAATCATCCAATGAGTCTGCTCTTTGGCACAGAAGGATGTGTCACATGAACTTCAAATCTATGAATGTTTTAGTCAAAAAGAATTTGGTAAGAGGTTTACCACAAAAGGAGTTCATCTGTGATGATCATTGTGTAGCATGTCTTAAAGGCAAGCAACACAAAACTTCTCATAAGGCCAAAGAAGTAAATTCAATCTTATCTGCTCTTCATCTTATTCGTATGGATCTCTTTGGTCCAACATCTGTTTTGAGTTTGAATAAAAGAGCTTACTGTTTAGTAATTGTTGATGATTTCACCAGATTTACATGGGTTGAAATTGCTGAGCTAGTTAAATCATTTATCCTTAAGATAGAAAACCAATTCAACTCAAAAGTTAAGGTGATCAGGTCAGACAATGGAACTGAGTTTAAAAATCATATCTTAAACAGTTTCTTTGAGTCTAAAGGTATTGCAAGGCAATATAGTGCACCAAGAACACCACAACAAAATGGTGTAGCTGAAAGAAAGAACAAAACTTTAATTGAGGCTGCTAGAACCATGCTTGCTGATTCCAAACTGCCAATGACCTTTTGGGCAGAGGCAGTCAATACAGCTTGCTATGTGCTAAATAGGGTTCAGATTGTTCAATCACAATAGAAAACTCCATATGAGTTATTCCATCATAAAGTCCCCTTAATAGCCTTTCTAAAGTCTTTTGGCTGTTCATGCACTATTCTTCACACTAAGACTCACTTAGGAAAGTTTGAAAGTAAGGCTGAAGAAGGTTTCTTTGTAGGATACTCTACTCAAAGCAAAGCCTATAGGGTATATAATAGTGTGTCTAAAACCATTGAAGAAAGTGCCAATGTTGAGTTTAATGAAAACACTGCAAATGTCAAAGGCACTGGTCCTGATTGGCTGTTTGATTTAGATTCACTAACAAATTCTCTGAGCTTTGTTGAGTATACTGCAAAAACTGATGAAAATAGGGTTGAAGCTGCCAACACAAATTCTCATGCTGTTAACACAAATATTCAAGTTGTTGGCACAAACTTTCAGACTGTTGAAGATTCTGATAAATGGGATGAGTATACTGTTCTACCACTTCTATCTTGTGACCCACCAGGGGTACTGGATGCCCAACATGATTCAAATCTACATTATGAAGTGCCAATCCCAAGTCCTGAGGTAACATCTCCATCACATAGGGAAACAATCACATCTTCTGGTCAAGCTGTTCCTGAAGCTGAACCGTCAAGTGGTCCCAATGGAGATCATACAAATCTTGGAACCTCATTTCAGACAGGCGGAGAACCCACACTCAGAGTTCACAAGTATTATCCTCTCAATCAGATCATGGGTGATCCACACACACCTGTACAGACAAGGACAATGGTTCACAAGGAGTCTACTGATGCTGAATCAGCAGTTCCTGAATTCAGCCCAGCTCCCTTTGAACATGCATGCTTCATGTCACAATTAGAACCTAAGAAGGCATCTAAGGCTTTGAAAGATCCATCTTGGATTGAAGCAATGCAGGAAGAACAACTGCAATTCAAGATTCAGAATGAATGGACACTAGTTCATCTTCCTAAAGGAAAGAGAGCAATTGGTACAAGATGGGTGTTCAGAAACAAGAAGGATGAGAGAGGGATAGTAATCAAGAACAAAGCAAGACTGGTTGCACAAGGTTACACTCAAGAAGAAGGAATAGATTATGATGATGTCTTTTCCCCAGTAGCAAGGATAAAAGCCATCAGACTATTCCTAGCCTATGCCAGCTTCAAAGAATTTAAAGTGTACCAAATGGATGTGAAGTTTGCATTCCTGTATGGTACAATTGAAGAAGAGGTCTATGTGTGTCAACCCCCTGGATTTGAGGACTATAAGTATCCAGACAGAGTCTACAAATTAGACAAAGCCCTCTATGGGCTCCACCAAGCCCCTAGAGCATGGTATGACACTCTGTCATCATACCTTCTACAGAATGGATTCAAGAGAGGTACTCTGGACAAAACATTATTCACAAAGTCCATCAAATCTGAGATTCTGCTTGTTCAGATCTATGTTGATGATATCATCTTTGGGTCTACTAATGACAGTCTGTGCAAAGAGTTTGAGGCATTGATGCACAAAAAGTTTCAAATGAGTTCAAACAACTGTCTCCACCTCATCTATTGAAGCAGAGTATGTAGCAGCTGCCAGCTGCTGTTCCCAAGTAATGTGGATTCAAAATCAACTGAGAGACTATGGTTTCAATTTTCTATCCACTCCTATTTACATTGACAACTCAAGTGCAATAAGCATTGTACATTATCCAGTGAAATTTCCCAAAACCAAGCATATAGACATAAGATTTCATTTTATAAGAGATTGTAATGAGAAGAAATTAATCCAAGTTACCAAAATTCATACAGATGATCAGTTAGCTGATCTAGTTACAAAACCATTTGATGTAGGAAGGTTCACCTTCCTAATATCAAACATTGGCATGGTTAATATGGATTAATTTGTTTTTCATCATTCTCTCTTATTTTATGAAGATTATATGCTTGCTTAAGGGGGAGACACTGTTTCATTAGAATATGCTTACTTTTTAACTAACAGCTTGAGTCTTTTCTTAAGCTGCTAGTTCATTTCACTCGGACTGTTAGTTATTTCACTTGATCTGTCAAAGTATGCAGGGTAATTTGGTAAATTCCTATAAGTGTGTGCGCGGGATTAGATATTTTCGAAACCCCCAAACCTTTAAAGGTCCCAGTTTCGTTCAATTGTAACTACCAGTTGCAAAAATATCTTCTACGACCTTCCTTTTTCTCTCTGAGCAATTCACACACACTTCTCTGAAACCCTAAATCACCGTTTGATCGTCAATGGAGTTTGTCAAAGAACACAACTGTCTTCCCTATTCTCTCAAACACACTGACCTTCAACCATTCCACGACATGATGGACTTCCTTCGAAGTTCCCATATCCATCATGCCCTCACTATCAATCCCACCATCTACATATCTCATATAGAACAGTTCTGGAAACATGCCTCACTCAAAACCATCAACGGAGTCACTTCTTTGACATCCAAAATCGATGGCAACACTGTCACTATCACTGAGGAACTCATCCGCCAACACTTGCATCTTCAAGATGCCGCAGGTATAACAAATCTATCTCTTACTGCCTTACATGAAGGCCTTTTTGCTATAGGGTATAGGAGCCCTACTGATTCTTTCACTTTCTTTAAAACACATTTTGCCCCTAAGTGGAAATACCTTGTACATGTTATACAACAGTGCATAAGCCCTAAAAGAACTTGTTGGTCAGAATTTTCTTCAAACATAGCTACTGCCTTAGTGTGTTTATCAACCGGCCAACAGTTCAATTTTTCAAACATGATTTTTGAGGGAATGTTAAGGCATCATACCTTAAAGAATGGGAAATTTTTGATGTATAGAAGGTTTTTGGCTGAAATAATTGCAAGATGTTGCAATAATTTCAATGTACATAAGAGGATACATGTTTCCCATAGGCACTCTTTTCTATCAATAAAACGACTTCTAAAACCTAGTGCCAATTTTTTGAGTGTAGATGTCCCATTGCCTTCTGCAATGTTGGGCATCAATCCAATAAACAGAGGAGAGGGTCCTGAGCAGGCTCAGCCATCCATCACTGCTTCACCCCCAGGATCCCAACCCACTCCTCATGATACAAATATTCCCTCTGCTACTTTTGTCAAACCCACATCCCAACTCAAACAGTACAAAAGACAAAGGGTCTCAGGAGCTCCTTCCTCCTCAGCCCTAATTCCAGAGCCAAATATCCCTATGCAGGAGGACACTTGTGCACAGAATACCCAAAGGGAACCCACTAAGGATACTCCTATCCTCAATCTGGAGGTGGACATCCCATCAGAGGATGTCCATATGGGATCCGTGGCTGCCACTACTGATGTCTCTGCACAAGAGGCACAGGACAGTGACAACATCAATAAGACCACTCCCATGGCAACAGAGGGTGTGCAAGCACCTTCTGGAAGTCCCTAGTTTCAAGAACAGAGGGGCCCAGATGCTTCTTCTTCTGGAAATCCTGCCAGTGATAGATCACTAGTACCACTCTCATTTGATGATCTTTAGGCTAGTCTGCAACTTATGATAATGACGGATCCTCAGCTGAAACCTGTTGTGGCAGTATTGGAACATTACCAGTCCCTTATTGCTACCCAGGGGGCACAAATCATAGCACTCCAACAGACAGTAGCAGCTCAGAATCAGGGAATGGATTATTTTCATCAAGGGTTCACCCTCTGTGGAAATAAGATCATTCAACTTGAGAAGATGATTCGAACCCTAATGGCAATGATTGTAGGTCCTCCTGGCCAAACCAATGCATCCAAAAAGGGGGAGAATCAGGAGATCCCTAGTTTAGTCCAAACAGCTCCAACTCCTGCTCCAACAGTTCCAGATTCTAGGCTAACAGTCCCAATAGCTACTTAAGTTGTTAGCCTAGAAACTCAAGCTGCTCCAATCAGAACATCTGGAGTTGTTATCAGAGAAGGAATTCAGGCTCCTGTCAGTACAGTCCAATCCACAGCATCTGCTTCGAAAGATAAGGGCAAGGGCATACTCATTGAAACTCCAAAGATTTAATTTTCTTCTAGAGAAGCCCAGGTTGCTCATGATGCTGAACTTGCAAGAAAACTTGCAGAGGAACAGGATGATCTTTTAGACCAGCAAACTCATGCTCCAATGAAAGATGATGAAACCTTAGGTAATTACCTAAGAGGGTTTGTGGTCAAGGAGAATCAAAAGAAAAGGAAAATGCCAACAGGGCATTCAAAGGCAGAGCACATAAAACTTTTGATCAATTTTTCTTCATCAGTTGGAATCCCAAGGAAAATGGCTCAGTCATGGGAAACAGAAAAGCTACAGGACATACATGATAAAGAAATTGAAAAATGGAAGGCATCCAAAATCTCCGAACAAGTCCAAAGTCAACAAGACCCAGTTCAAGCCGGTGTCAGTGATTCTCAAGCTGGTGTCAATGATCCTTCTCCTCCTGTTCAATCTGTTGCTAATGATCCTCAATCAGAAGCTATTCAAGAAGCAAAGCTTGATCAGGTGAAAAGGGTGTTGTTTGAGCATCTGCTTCAAAAGGTGATGAAAATTGAAAAGTCCCTCGATCAGCATGACTTCTCCAAACCTATACTGGTATGCTAAGTCAATGGATGACATTGACTTAAAATATCATTTTGTAGTCAAAAGAGAAGTTGGTCCTGAGGAAGAATATAAAAGCATAGTTCACCTAGTACAAGGAATAACCAGAGACGAACTGACTCAAATGCACCATATTGGATCTGTTAGTCATTCTAGGTCTTCACTACATTGGGTCAAGCAGAGTGTAAAAGATCTGAAAAGTATTTTTGATCCAGAATCTATCAGAAGGGATATAGAAGATGCCAAGGATTTGAAGATTGCACATGTTGATCTGTATGTGAAGTCAAAGACATATAGACTCAAATTTGCAAATGGATCCAGCATGTTCTTCAATTTTGAATTCTTTGATCTTCCAGGAGGATGGTTACTGCAAATGAGCTCAGTAAAGATATACTGTGATAAATAAGAGATGAAAAGAGAATTGTTAAAGGCAATTAAGTAGAAACTTTCACAACTGTAAGTTTTTGGATGCCTTAGTTTGTAGATAACAGTTTTACTTTATTTTATTTCCTTGTTTTGTATAGAAACTTAAAGTCTTGTGTAAAGAATTTAAGTTAAGGGGAGATTGTTGGTGTAACACCCCAATAATTAAAAGGGTAATTAACGTTGTGAAACAATTAGGATTGTGAACTTAAGTGCGGTATTATGAGTTAATTACCAAATATTAGTAATGACCGCAATAATTGGGACTTGAACAATTAAAGAAAAATAAAATGTTGGGTTGTTCGGAATTGACAAAAAATAGTTAATGTACTTTGACAACTAAATAATGATTAGTTTTGACATAAGAATGGTTTAATATGGTGTTTGAATACATTTAGTATAACTATGTTAAATTCATTTATTTGGATATTGAATTATTAAATAAATGCAAATAGTAGCATTATGGTTTGTATTTTTAGAAAATGAAAGATGGTTAACAAGGTGGAGGGACTTGTGTGTATTTAGATGAAAGTTAGAGGGTTGGGATGGCCAAAGGCCAAATCCCTTCCCCCTTTCTCCTGTAAACGTTCACCATCACACACACTTACACATTCCCCTTTCATTTTTTTGGAAAGAAAAGAAGAGAGAATAAGAAGAGAAAGCTAGGGTTTTCCAAGATTCATGATCAAAATATTGAAAGATTGAAGATTTATCTTTGATATTTGAAACATTATTGAAGGTATAAACATCTCCTACACTCTTCTCTTCCATTTCTTCTTCATTTCACCATATTTGGAGAATGGAACCCTAGATGGGTTTTGTTGGGTTGAGTTAGTAGATGGCTCAAAAATCATGTATTGGTTAATTTTTATGGTTTATAAACTAATATGAGTCATAAATTCGTGATTGAATGGGTTGGATTGGTGATTTGAGTAAAACCCGAGTTGGAGCTCCATTTGAGCTCCAATGGTGGATGAGATGGGTTTATTGTGTTTATGCATATTTCATATGATACATTTTGGTCCAAACATGTTATTTATAGCAATGGAAGTAAACAGAAGCTAGAAGGAACTCAATCGGAGTTTTGAAGGCTTAGTTTGGGTTTTGGTCGTTTTGAACCCGTTTGGAGTTCGTATGAACTCCATGAAGCAATAAAATGATATGTTATGGTATAATGTGTTTGGAAAGTGTTAAATTGTGTTATTAAAGCGCTTACATGATTTGGGAAACACAAAATATGTGCAAGAACTCAAAATGGTGTTTTTTGGCTAAACCGCACGCCAAGTGTTCGGTGAAATGCCTCAATGAGTTCCAAAATATTTTGGGATTGATTTTTTATGATTGGATGTAAATTGAATGTCTAAAAATGGCCCAAAAATGTTTAATATGGCTATGGGATTGGTTGGAATTGAATCCAAGCTCAGTTGGAGCTCGGTGTCGTCGGTTGGAGTTTTCGGTCATTTTCTGACTCGTTCGGAGTCCGTATGAACTCCGTGGAATCATGGAATGTTATGAAATCATCCTAACACATTTAGAGGTGTCTAAGTGACTTTAATATGCTATTAATATTGTCTGTAAAGTCCCTCCAATGTTACGAAAACGTTTATGAAGTTTTGGGGACTTTGAGTGCATTTGTGTCAAAAACAATGAGTTGGGAGCTGTCCAGGAGGGGGGTAGCGGCGCGACTAACCTTATGGTCACTCCATGACCATGTTTCTGGCCCAAAAATATATTTTGCAAGGTTGGGGTCGATGCTCGGGTCAGGGAATGGATTATTTTCATCATGGGTTCACCCTCTGTGGAAATAAGATCATTCAACTTGAGAAGATGATTCGAACCCTAATGGCAACGTTTGTAGGTCCTCCTGGCCAAACCAATGCATCCAAAAAGGGGGAGAATCAGGAGATCCCTAGTTCAGTCCAAACAGCTCCAACTCCTGCTCCAACAGTTCCAGATTCTAGGCTAACAGTCCCAATAGCTACTTAAGTTGTTAGCCTAGAAACTCAAGCTGCTCCAATCAGAACATCTGGAGTTGTTATCAGAGAAGGAATTTGGGCTCCTGTCAGTACAGTCCAATCCACAGCATCTGCTTCGAAAGATAAGGGCAAGGGCATACTCATTGAAACTCCAAAGATTAAATTTTCTTCTAAAGAAGCCCAGGTTACTCATGATGCTGAACTTGCAAGAAAACTAGTAGAGGAACAGGATGATCTTTTAGACCAGCAAACTCATGCTCCAATGAAAGATGATGAAACCTTAGGTAATTACCTAAGAGGGTTTGTGGTCAAGGAGAATCAAAAGAAAAGGAAAATGCCAACAGGGCATTCAAAGGCAGAGCACATAAAACTTTTGATCAATTTTTCTTCATCAGTTGGAATCCCAAGGAAAATGGCTCAGTCATGGGAAATAGAAAAGCTACAGGACATACATGATAAAGAAATGGAAAAATGGAAGGCAGCCAAAATCTCCGAACAAGTCCAAAGTCAACAAGACCCAGTTCAAGCCGGTGTCAGTGATTCTCAAGCTGGTGTCAGTGATCCTTCTCCTCCTGTTCAAGCTGTTGCTAATGATCCTCAATCAGAAGCTATTCAACAAGCAAAGCTTGACCAGGTGAAGTTTGAGCATCTGCTTCAAAAGGTGATGAAAATTGAAAAGTCCCTCGATCAGCATGACTTCTCCAAACCTCCTATTACATACTGGTATGCTAAGTCAATGGATGACATTGACTTTAAATATCATTTTGTAGTTAAAAGAGAAGTTGGTTCTGAGGAAGAATATAAAAGCATAGTTCACCTAGTACAAGGAATGACCAGAGACGAACTGACTCAAATGCACCATATTGGATCTGTTAGTCAGTCTAGGTCTTCACTACATTGGGTCAAGCAGAGTGTAAAAGATCTGAAAAGTATTTTTGATCCAGAATCTATCAGAAGAGATATAGAAGATGGCAAGGATTTGAAGATTGCACATGTTGATCTGTATGTGAAGTCAAAGACATATAGACTCAAATTTGCAAATGGATCCAGCATGTTCTTCAATTTTGAATTCTTTGATCTTCCAAGAGAATGGTTACTGCAAATGAGCTCAGTGAAGATATACTGTGATAAAGAAGAGATGAAAAGAGAATTGTTAAAGGCAATTAAGCAGAAACTTTCACAACTGTAAGTTTTTGGATGCCTTAGTTTGTAGATAACAGTTTTACTTTATTTTATTTCCTTGTTTTGTATAGAAACTTAAAGTCTTGTGTAAAGAATTTAAGTTAAGGGGAGATTGTTGGTGTAACACCCCATTAATTAAAAGGGTAATTAACTTTGTGAAACAATTAGGATTGTGAACTTAAGTGCAGTATTATGAGTTAATTACCAAATATTAGTAATGACCGCAATAATTGGGACTTGAACAATTAAAGAAAAATAAAATGTTGGGTTGTTCGGAATTGACAAAAAATAGTTAATGTACGTTGACAACTAAATAATGATTAGTTTTGACATAAGAATGGTTTAATATGGTGTTTGAATACATTTAGTATAACTATGTTAAATTCATTTATTTGGATATTGAATTATTAAATAAATGCAAATAGTAGCATTATGGTTTGTATTTTTAGAAAATGAAAGATGGTTAACAAGGTGGAGGGACTTGTGTGTATTTAGATGAAAGTTAGAGGGTTGGGATGGCCAAAGGCCAAATCCCTTCCCCCTTTCTCTTGTAAACGTTCACCATCACACACACATACACATTCCCCTTTCATTTTTTTGGAAAGAAAAGAAGAGAGAAAAAGAAGAGAAAGCTAGGGTTTTCCAAGATTCATGATCAAAAGATTGAAAGATTGAAAATTTATCTTTGATATTTAAAACATTATTGAAGGTATAAACATCTCCTACACTCTTCTCTTCCATTTCTTCTTCATTTCACCATATTTGGAGAATGGAACCCTAGATGGGTTTTGTTGGGTTGAGTTAGTAGATGGCTCAAAAATCATGTATTGGTTAATGTTTATGGTTTATAAACTAATTTGAGTCATAAATTCGTGATTGAATGGGTTGGATTGGTGATTTGAGTAAAACCCGAGTTGGAGCTCCATTTGAGCTCCAATGGTGGATGAGATGGGTTTATTGTGTTTATGCATATTTCATATGATACATTTTGGTCCAAACATGTTATTTATAGCAATGGAAGTAAAAAGAAGCTAGAAGGAACTCAATCGGAGTTTTGAAGGCTTAGTTTGGCTTTTGGTCGTTTGGAACCCGTTTGGAGTTCGTATGAACTCCATGAAGCAATAAAATGATATGTTATGGTATAATGTGTTTGGAAAGTGTTAAATTGTGTTATTAAAGTGCTTACATGATTTGGGAAACACAAAATATGTGCAAGAACTCAAAATGGTGTTTTTAGGCTAAACCGCACGCCAAGTGTTCGGTGAAATGCCTCAATGAGTTCCAAAATATTTTGGGATTGATCTTTTATGATTAGATGTAAATTTAATGTCTAAAAATGGCCCAAAAATGTTTAATATGGCTATGGGATTGGTTGGAATTGAATCCAAGCTCAATTGGAGCTCGGTGTCGTCGGTTGGAGTTTTCGGTCAATTTCGGACTCGTTCGGAGTCCGTATGAACTCCGTGGAATCATGGAATGTTATGAAATCATCCTAATATATTTAGAGGTGTCTAGGTGACCTTAATATGCTATTAATATTGTCTGTAAAGTCCCTCCAAAGTTACGAAAACGTTTATGAAGTTTTGGGGACTTTGAGTGCATTTGTGTCAAAAACAATGAGCTGGGATGTAACAACTGGCCTAAAAATAAGGTATGAACTCAAAAATTAAACTAATATAAAACTCGAATAATGAAGTAATAAACTCGAATGAAGTTATATGAATCTCGAATCATATAATCAATAAACTCGAATGGTGTTGTATGAATCTCGATGAAAGAAGTAATAAACTCGAATAATGATATAATGAAACTCGATTAGTAAAGATCTAAACTCGAATAACACTTTGATGAAACTCGAATAAAGAAACATAAAACACGAATAAAACTACATAAAACTCGAACAGTTAAACAAAGAAACTCGATTAAAGAAGCAAGAAACTCGGGCAATGTTGTATAAAACTCGACTATAGCTATATGAAACTCGAATGACAAAGGCATAAAACTCGATCAAAGTGTGATAAAACTCGGGCATAATGTTATAAAACTCGATTGACACTGCAACAAACTCGATTCACACTTGAATCGAGTTTAACATTCCAGAAAAATTTTCTAAGTATGTATATATATATATATATATATATATATATATATATATATATATATATCAGTATTTATTACTACCACCTTTTCGTGCATGCTTTTGTACTTTTATTGATATAAAATTTGAAAACCCATACTACTTATCACCCTAAAAAGTAAGTTGTCCTTTAAAGGACAACTAGATGTACTTTTGTATTATTTTAATAATAAACTCCATGCAACATACAATCATGAAATCGGCCACACTTATTTTTGTCCAACACTCAACCGAAACACCTTTTTACTTTTCATCATTTCACTGAATTTTAATTACTTTATCTTTATTTTTAATAACCCTTTTTCTTCTATAAATGGAAGACAAACCCATTTCACAAAAACACACCAACTCACAAACTCTCTCAAAACAAAATCGGCCAAAAATTCAAGCGTTCTTCAACTTTTGTAAGTTTTTCTTATTTACTTTATTTTCCACCTTAAAAATTTATAAAACATGAAAAATTAAATATATTTACTAAAATATAATACTTTTCATTTACAACTCGGTTTTCATAATACTCGTGAAATTTTCCATGCAAAATATATGAATACCCTTTCATAATGATGCACATGCTCGTATATATATGTATGCATTTTCGTATATATATAAATACATATGTACATACGTATGCATGCATGCATCAAAATGTCCTTGGAAATAAACTACTTAAAATCATTTGTGTAAATCGGAATTAATACAACAAATTATATTTTTAAATAAATTACTTGAACATAACTACAAATCAGTATCAACATATAAAATCCTACGAAATTATTTATACATCACCCCCAAGTACATAAAATATTCAAACACGTATTATGATGATATTGACCCGAACTCGTAAAAATATTAGGACGAGTCTCAACCATTCAAACAAGTGTTCAACTCAGATCCAAAAACATCATCAAAAATCAACAAGGTGAGTCTTCATAGTCCCATTTTTCATATTATTGTGTTTTGGGATGAAATACATGCTTCGTTTTATATGGACACAAAAACTTCTCGATTCTATTATGTATTACATATGTGATTTCCGCCCTTATATCATGAAATCGTTAGTTGCATTTGTTTGCAAGCGCGAATATATTGTGGATAGATCTATTGGGAGTCATGTCCCCCACTCGGGTTAGTGGTTTAGCTAACTGCGGGTGCATATATATTCAACACACGGTATTACGTATGGGAATACTGCTCAGGGCAAACTCATTCTAATTAAGCTTCGGTGACATGATGGTTTATGTAATACATCTCATGGAATTTATGATTTTATAAATTCAACTCATCTGATAATGTCCATACAACTGGTCTTTTCGCGTAAACCTATGAACTCACCAACAATTTTTGTTGACGTATTTTAGTATGTATTTTCAGGTAATTAAGGCAAGTGTGCCTTCGGATACACCAACTTTCAAGCTTCCGCATTTCATGGAGTCGCATGCATATTTCGAAACTAACGGAGATTTGACTGCATTATTTTTGGACGCATTAATTATGTATCAGAATCTCTGTATTACGCGAACTTCATTCCTTTCATTTTGTAAAACATTAATACATTTTTAAATTTTAATGATGAAATATTTCGAAAACGTCCATATAGTGGTCGTTCGTTATAATTATGGTTACGCTTCCGCACTCGTCACGTCTCGCTGCCAACCAAGGTAGCAGGGTGTGACAGATTGGTATCAGAGCCAAGTTATAGTGAACTAGGTTGCATTAGTACCCTAGACTATAACTGCACATAAAATTTGCTGATTTTAAGAATGTTTTTGTAACTAACTAAAAGATTACAAATGAACCTTGTTAGCAGAAACTATGAACCATCCAGAAACTATCATTCTATCTGACTCAGAGGAGGAATACACTCCCGCAAGTCCCACGGCCACGGAAGTCTTCCCAGAAGAAGAAACCTCGGAGGAGGAGGACCCCTCAGAAGATCCGATGGAGGAATCCGAAGAAGAGCCGATGGAGGAAGAGGATCCCTCACCACCGACGGTCCCTGCTCGCGTCCCATGCCACCCGGCCGAACCATCATATAAGCCGTATAGGCCTTACCCTAACGGCCCAAAGATGTTGTACACACCCCGGAAACGGGTAAACATACCCAGAAGGGAGACTATTCCTGTTCCGACTCCCCAGGCCAATCCCCCACACCGACGGGTAGACGCCCGACGATGGACCTGGATACCAGAGACCCTCCGCGAGTGGAGGCAGATGGAATGAATTCCTCCTACTTTTGAGATCGGAGGACCATCCTCCGCACCTGTCTCATCGCTCACCCAAGAGCCTGCCGATCAGACCATACCACTTTTGATCGCAAGGTCTACCAGGCATGACCACCAGATTCGATCACTTAACCTGGATATCGGGGAGATGACCGCTCGTTTAGAGCGGGAGGAGTTGCAAAACTCTAACATATATTGGGCCAATCAGCACGCCCTTGCTATACAGCAGGACGGACTGAATGAGCTTCGGCAGCAACTAGCCGAAAGCCAAGCCCGGGTCGAGGAGCTGACGCAGCGCCTCAGTGCGATGGAAAAGGGAGAGACCCCTGATCACTCCCACACCTAGTACTTTTCCATTTCCTTTGTATTAGTAGGAAAAATATCATGTAATAGCATAGGATAAAAATTTTCGGGTAATAACCCGCCCCTAATGTAAGAAAAATTTCGAATGATTAATGAAAATTTCTCAAGATATGTAAGAAATTGTGCTTGATGATTATAGTATTATGCTGCATATTTAAGATTCAACTTCTTACACTATGATTTTCTTCAAACTTCAAGATAATGCCGCCAAAACGAGCAATGAATGCAGCTGACATTGAAGAGCTTGTTGCACAAAGGGTGGCTGCTGCCATAGCTGCCTACGAGGCAAACCGGAATAGCACAGCCAATGGGGATGGTGGTGCCAGTCGCACCACGGGAGGAGCTGAAACTCACACGAAAGGTTGTGGGATTAAAGGGTTTTTAAGTTGCAGACCCCGGTGTTTCAATGGAACCGAAGGAGCAGTCGGTTTGATCCGTTGGTTTGAAAAATTAGAATCCGTATATCGTGTCAGCGGGTGTGCTGAAGGAGACAATGTGAAATTTGCTACTCACACCTTGCAAGATAGCGCTCTCACATGGTGGAATTCCTACGTCCAGTCTGTAGGTATTGACGAAGCCTACCAGCTCACGTGGTCCACATTGAAACAAATGATGACGGACGAGTACTGTCCGAGAAACGAACTCCAGAAAATGGAATCAGAGTTCTGGAACTTATCAATGAAAGGAACGGACATTGCAGGATATACCAACCGATTCCATGAACTAAGTATCCTATGTCCGCAAATGGTAACTCCGGAATACAAGAAGATTGAACGCTATATTTGGGGACTCGCTCCTCAAATACAAGGAAACGTCACAGCCTCCAACCCATCCACCATACAGGACGCCATCAGAATGGCCAACAATCTTATGGACCAGGTATCCCGGAGGAACGAAGCCAAAGCCGGAGAAAACAAGAGAAAGTGGGAAGAAAAGACCGGAAAGAACGCGGGTTCACAGTCCAAGAAGCCCGAGACCGTTAAAGCCTATGTAGCAGGAGTTGAGCCAAGGAGAGGCTATACCGGTACCAAGCCCTTTTGCACCAAATGCACCTTCCACCACAACCCTGGCCCCTGTCCAACCCAATGCGGAAAATGCAAACGTTTGGGCCATATAGCCAAAGATTGTAGATCCGGAGCCCCGGGTGCCAGTGGTAGCAACCCGAGGGGCTGTTTCGAATGTGGCGCAACTGGACACATCAAGAGTGAGTGTCCGAAATTGAGGAACGAAGGAGGAGCTCAGGGGAGAGCATTTGTGTTGGGAGCAGGAGACGCTCGTCAAGACCCCCACGTGGTATCAGGTACGTTTCTCCTAAACGATATATACGCTTACGTACTCTTTGATACTGGGGCTGATAGGAGCTTTATATCTGATAAGCTTAGCCAGCAGTTGAATGTTACTACTCTTCCCTTAGACAACTCATATACAATAGAACTGGCGGATGGCAAAATAATAAAGGCAAGTAGTATCATTAAGGAATGCACACTAAAGCTAGCAGATCACTCCTTTAAGATAGACTGAATGCCTATAGAGCTCGGAAGTTTTGATGTGGTGATTGGTATGGACTGGTTGTCACATAACCAGGCTGAGATTTTGTGTGGTAAGAAAGTGGTGCGAATACCACTCAGTAAGAAGAAAGTCCTCACGGTCCAAGGGGAAAAGAAGAACCGACAATTGAATGTCATATCCGGCCTGAGAACATTAAAATGTCTTAGGAAGGGTTGTCATGCAGTGTTGGTCCAGATCATAGAAAAAGAGTCGAAGGAAAAACGACTTGAAGATATTCCAGTAGTACGTGACTACCCGAAGGTATTCCCGGAAGACTTGCCTGGGCTTCCTCCAGCTAGGCAAGTAGAATTTCAAATCGATTTGGTGCCAGGAGCTGCACCGGTCGCAAGAGCCCCATATAGGCTCGCACCTTCTGAGATGCAAGAACTATCCAGTCAATTGCGAGAATTGATGGATAAAGGATTCATTCGACCAAGTTCCTCACCTTGGGGAGCTCCGGTGTTGTTCGTTAAAAAGAAAGACGGATCCTTCAGAATGTGCATAGACTACCGAGAGCTAAACAAGCTAACGGTAAAGAACCGCTACCCTCTCCCTAGGATTGATGACCTGTTCGACCAGCTACAGGGATCTAGCTTCTACTCAAAGATTGATCTGCGCTCCGGTTATCATCAAGTAAAAGTTCGAGAAGAAGATATCCCCAAGACGGCATTCAGAACTCGTTATGGACATTACGAATTCCAGGTGATGCCATTCGGTTTAACCAACGCACCAGCCGTATTTATGGACCTCATGAATCGGGTGTGTAAACCATATCTGGATAAATTTGTAATAGTGTTCATAGACGATATCCTAATCAATTCCAGAAGTAAAGAAGAGCATGAACAACATCTCAAGTTGATCTTGGAGTTGTTAGAGAAAGAGCAGCTATACGCCAAATTTTCAAAATGTGAATTTTGGTTGCGAGAAGTAAAATTCCTTGGGCATGTGATCAACAGTCAGGGAATTCAGGTTGACCCATCAAAGATCGAGGCCATAAAGAACTGGGCAATCCCTAGAACCCCCACAGAAGTCCGCCGATTTCTAGGACTTGCCGGTTATTATAGGCGATTCATTGAGAACTTCTCGAAGATAGCAGGTTCCTTAACGGAGTTGACCCGTATGGATGTGAAATACGTCTGGGGTGAAGAGCAGGAAAAGGCGTTTCAGCTGCTTAAGCAGAGGTTGTGTAGTGCACCAATTCTATCCCTACCCGAAGGGACTGAAAATTTTGTAGTCTACTGTGATGCCTCGCACAACGGATTAGGTTGTGTGCTCATGCAAAGGGACAAGGTCATCGCTTATGCATCACGACAGCTCAAGATTCACGAGGTAAACTATACGACTCATGACCTGGAATTGGGAGCAGTGGTGTTTGCTCTCAAAATATGGAGGCACTATTTGTATGGAACCAAGTGCACGGTGTTCACGGACCATAAAAGCCTCCAGCATATTCTGAATCAGAAAGAGTTAAATATGAGGCAACGACGTTGGGTGGAACTTCTTAGCGACTATGACTGCGAGATTCGCTACCATCCAGGAAAAGCAAATGTCGTAACTGACGCCCTAAGCCGAAAGGAACGGGTTAAGCCATTGAGAGTCCGAGCTTTGGTCATGACTATACAGTCAAACCTAAACTCTCAAGTCCGAGAGGCACAAGAAGAGGCAGTCAAGGAGGATAATCTGCTGAATGAAGCATTGAGGGGCATGGATAAGCAGTTTGAAATTAAGTCAGATGGATGTCGATACTTCATGGGCAGAATTTGGTTACCGAAATTTGGAGGCGTAAGGAAACTGGTCATGGATGAAGGGCACAAAACAAGATATACTATTCATCCAGGGTCGGACAAGATGTATCACGATTTGAAGGGATCATACTGGTGGCCAAACATGAAGGCCGACATAGCTACTTATGTCAGCAAGTGCTTAACGTGTTTAAAAGTTAAGGCTGAGCATCAAAGGCCGTCAGGATTGCTAGTCCAGCCAGAGATACCCCAATGGAAGTGGGAAAATATCACCATGGATTTTATCACTAAGTTGCCAAAGACTTCTGGAGGTTATGACACCATCTGGGTAATCGTGGATCGGCTGACCAAGACCGCACACTTCCTGCCAATCAAGGAGACTGACAAGATGGATAAGTTAACACGAACCTATCTTAAGGAGGTCGTCTCAAGGCATGGGGTGCCAGTATCCATTATATCAGACAGAGACAGCCGATTTACGTCAAGGTTCTGGCAATCATTGCAAGAAGCACTAGGAACGCGTCTGGATATGAGTACAGCCTATCACCCGCAAACGGACGATCAGAGTGAAAGAACGATTCAAACATTGGAAGATATGCTAAGGGCATGTGTCATCGACTTTGGAAAAAGTTGGGACAGACACCTGCCATTAGTCGAGTTTTCTTATAACAACAGTTATCACTCGAGCATTAAGACCGCCCCATTCGAGGCACTCTATGGACGAAAGTGTCGATCACCTCTTTGTTGGGCTGAAGTAGGGGATAGTCAGATTACTGGACCTGAGATCATCCAGGAAACTACAGAGAAGATAGCCCAGATTCGGAACCGATTGAGATTGCGCGGGATCGACAGAAGAGTTATGCAGACATCCGACGGAAGGATTTGGAATTCCAAGAGGGAGATCAAGTGATGCTGAAAGTCTCGCCTTGGAAAGGCGTAATCCGTTTTGGAAAACGAGGAAAACTCAATCCTCGTTATATCGGACCATTCAAAATCACCAGAAGAATTGGCTCGGTAGCTTACCGACTCGATCTACCCCCAGAGCTTAGTAACATTCATAATACCTTCCACGTATCCAATCTTAAGAAATGTCTGGCTAATGAATCACTCGTGATACCCATGGACGAGCTGGAAATAGACGATAAGTTGAATTTCATTGAGCAACCGGTGGAAATAATGGACCGAGAAGTCAAGAAACTCAAGCACAGTCGAATTCCAATAATAAAGGTCCGATGGAACTCTAAACGAGGTCCTGAGTTTACTTGGGAACGCGAAGATCAATTCCGAGAGAAGTACCCCCAGCTGTTCTCAAAAGTCCAAGCAGAGGAGAACACGAGCTAATTTCGGGACGAAATTCCTTCAACAGGGGGAGACTGTAACAACTGGCCTAAAAATAAGGTATGAACTCAAAAATTAAACTAATATAAAACTCGAATAATGAAGTAATAAACTCGAATGAAGTTATATGAATCTCGAATCATATAATCAATAAACTCGAATGGTGTTGTATGAATCTCGATGAAAGAAGTAATAAACTCGAATAATGATATAATGAAACTCGATTAGTAAAGATCTAAACTCGAATAACACTTTGATGAAACTCGAATAAAGAAACATAAAACTCGAATAAAACTACATAAAACTCGAACAGTTAAACAAAGAAACTCGATTAAAGAAGCAAGAAACTCGGGCAATGTTGTATAAAACTCGACTATAGCTATATGAAACTCGAATGACAAAGGCATAAAACTCGATCAAAGTGTGATAAAACTCGGGCATAATGTTATAAAACTCGATTGACACTGCAACAAACTCGATTCACACTTGAATCGAGTTTAACATTCCAGAAAAATTTTCTAAGTATGTATATATATATATATATATCAGTATTTATTACTACCACCTTTTCGTGCATGCTTTTGTACTTTTATTGATATAAAATTTGAAAACCCATACTACTTATCACCCTAAAAAGTAAGTTGTCCTTTAAAGGACAACTAGATGTACTTTTGTATTATTTTAATAATAAACTCCATGCAACATACAATCATGAAATCGGCCACACTTATTTTTGTCCAACACTCAACCGAAACACCTTTTTACTTTTCATCATTTCACTGAATTTTAATTACTTTATCTTTATTTTTAATAACCCTTTTTCTTCTATAAATGGAAGACAAACCCATTTCACAAAAACACACCAACTCACAAACTCTCTCAAAACAAAATCGGCCAAAAATTCAAGCGTTCTTCAACTTTTGTAAGTTTTTCTTATTTACTTTATTTTCCACCTTAAAAATTTATAAAACATGAAAAATTAAATATATTTACTAAAATATAATACTTTTCATTTACAACTCGGTTTTCATAATACTCGTGAAATTTTCCATGCAAAATATATGAATACCCTTTCATAATGATGCACATGCTCGTATATATATGTATGCATTTTCGTATATATATATAAATACATATGTACATACGTATGCATGCATGCATCAAAATGTCCTTGGAAATAAACTACTTAAAATCATTTGTGTAAATCGGAATTAATACAACAAATTATATTTATGAATAAATTACTTGAACATAACTACAAATCAGTATCAACATATAAAATCCTACGAAATTATTATACATCACCCCCAAGTACATAAAATATTCAAACACGTATTATGATGATATTGACCCGAACTCGTAAAAATATTAGGACGAGTCTCAACCATTCAAACAAGTGTTCAACTCAGATCCAAAAACATCATCAAAAATCAACAAGGTGAGTCTTCATAGTCCCATTTTTCATATTATTGTGTTTTGGGATGAAATACATGCTTCGTTTTATATGGACACAAAAACTTCTCGATTCTATTATGTATTACATATGTGATTTCCGCCCTTATATCATGAAATCGTTAGTTGCATTTGTTTGCAAGCGCGAATATATTGTGGATAGATCTATTGGGAGTCATGTCCCCCACTCGGGTTAGTGGTTTAGCTAACTGCGGGTGCATATACATTCAACACACGGTATTACGTATGGGAATACTGCTCGGGGCAAACTCATTCTAATTAAGCTTCGGTGACATGATGGTTTATGTAATACATCTCATGGAATTTATGATTTTATAAATTCAACTCATCTGATAATGTCCATACTACTGGTCTTTTCGCGTAAACCTATGAACTCACCAACAATTTTTGTTGACGTATTTTAGTATGTATTTTCAGGTAATTAAGGCAAGTGTGCCTTCGGATACACAAACTTTCAAGCTTCCGCATTTCATGGAGTCGCATGCATATTTCAAAACTAACGGAGATTTGACTGCATTATTTTTGGATGCATTAATTATGTATCAGAATCTCTGTATTACGCGAACTTCATTCCTTTCATTTTGTAAAACATTAATACATTTTTAAATTTTAATGATGAAATATTTCGAAAACGTCCATATAGTGGTCGTTCGTTATAATTATGGTTACGCTTCCGCACTCGTCACGTCTCGCTGCCAACCAAGGTAGCAGGGTGTGACATGGGAGCTGTCCAGGAGGGGGGTAGCGGCGCGACTAACCTTATGGTCACTCCATGACCACGTTTCTGGCCCAAAAATGTATTTTGCAAGGTTGGGGTCGATGCTCGGGTCTTATACATTCGTTGCACCTCTAAATTTAGTGTTTAAAGGGTTTGAGGGCCTTTGATCCATTCCGGAACTTGTAGGGCCTCATTTGGACTTAGTACTTTCGGTTTGACGTCCCAATACTCTTAGGGGCTTATATTGTGTTCAGGGCTTACGGGTGCGCGTTATGAATGCTTTTAGGTGAATCGAGTCGAAAGGAGCTTGATTACAAGCTTTAGCCATTCTTGGGGCTAATGTGACTTCGTTGGAAGGCTTGGGAATCCAATAAACCGATCACTGTGAGTTCTAGTATTAGTGTTAGATAATGTTCCTGTATATTGCTACTTGTCTTGTTGAACATATTGTTGAGCTAATTGTTGATATCTTGATAGTAGTACCATATTTGCCCTCAATTTTGATATGTTGATTCCTTGAGCACATGTGAGGCACCTTGGACCTCCTCCTACTTGATATGTTGAGTTTATTGTTGATATTTAATAGTAGTTGCATAAGTACCCTCAATTCTCACGTGTATGATTCTTTAGGCTTATGTGAGGCACGTCGAGCCTCACCATATTTGATAGGCTTTGTGAAGCCATACCTCGTTGAATACTTTGTGCAGCTATTTGCTGACATATTGATAATTGTTGTATACTTGATTTCGTTTCTTCTACGTATGATGTATTTGGGCATATGTGAGGCACCTTGGACCTCACCATACTTGATATGCTTCACTTGATTTCGCCTAGAGTTGAGCTAACTATTGATGTTTTGATGGTAGATGCATACATATCCTCAACTCTCACATCTATGATTATTTGGGCTTATGTGAGGCACGTTGGACCACACCACACTTGATACACATTGTGAATCTATACCCTGTTGAATACCTTGAGGAGCTATGTGTTGACATATTGATAATTGTTGCATACTGGATTTCTTTCCTTCTATGAAAGATTTGTTTGGGCTTATGTGAGGCACATTGGACCTCACTATACTTTGATATACTTTGTGAAGCCATACCTTGTTGAATACTTTGAGGAGCTATGGGTGACATATTGATAATTGTTGCATACTTGATTTCTTCTCTTCTAAGAAAGACTTGTTTGGGCTTATGTGAGGCACATTGGACCTCACTATACTTGATGTGCTTTGTGGATCTATACTTCATTGAATTCCTTGTGAAGCTAACTGTTGACATGTTGATAGTTGTTGCATGCTTGCTTTCATTCCTCCTATGAATGATTTATTTGGGCTTGTGTGAGGCACGTTGGACCTCACCATGCTTGATATGCTCTCAAATGACCTCACCTGGATATCCATGGATAATGTTGGGCTAGCTCTAAGCCTAAATTGAGCAATATGTTGGACTAGCTCTAAGTCTAAATTGAGCAATATGTTGGGCTAGCTCTAAGCCTAAATTGTGCCATAATGTTGGGCTAGCTCTAAGCCTAAATTGAGCAATATGTTGGACTAGCTCTAAGTCTAAATTGAGCAATATGTTGGGCTAGCTGTAAGCCTAAATTGAGCCATAATGTTGGGCTAGCTCTAAGCCTAAATTGTGCAATATGTTGGACTAGCTCTAAGTCTAAATTGAGCAATATGTTGGGCTACCTCTAAGCCTAAATTGAGCCATAAGGTTGGGCCAGCTCTAAGCCATAATTGAGCACTCGACCATATTGGTTATTGAACATACTCATTGCTTATCATTGCATGCGTGTATATTATGTACCCTTCTAATCTAGCAACTCGCTCAACTTTGTTGACCCCTTTTAGTTGTTAAACCCCTTTCAGGTAAAGGAAAGCATCACGCATGACCATCTTGGTAGTGGATTGGACCTTGACTAGTAGCTCCATTGTGTTCGCATATCTTTGATAAAGCTTTGGGGTGGGGATTTAGTGGACTCCCGTTTTGGTATATGCTCGAGAATGAACTTAGCTTTTATGCATGGTTAGATAATCTGGATGTTTAAAATTTGTAACCCCATCTGCTTCGATCCATGATACCTCACACTTTGCTCATTATTAGGTGACAAGGTGGGGAGTATCATGTTGATGGCTTTTGAATATTGAAAATTTAAATTTGACCACATTTCCGCAAGTATATTCTGATAATTATTGTTAATTGTTCGTGAAACATCTATTTTAGTTGGAAGGGTGTTTCAGTTAGGAAATATTCTAAGTATGTCAAGCTGTTAGTTAGATTTCTCAAACTGTTAGTAGATTTCTGTGTAATTACAAAGTTCAAGCTGTTAGTTGAAAAAGTTCGAGCTGCTAGTTCAAAAGTTCAAGCTGCCAGTGTTCAAGTTCAAGCTGCTCAACAGATAGTCTTCAAGCTGCTCAACAGCTCAATAAATAGAAAGTGCTGAAATTCAGGAAAATATATATATTTGAAGATTCAAGCATATCTACTACCAGAGAAATCAGAGTCCCTCAAGGAAACAAATCAGAAGGCTTCATATATACATAGAATAGGTTTTTCTATTGTATCTCTGCACGTATAAGTTTTTGATTCAGTTATATTGCTTTTCTGATTAAGTTTTCATAAGCCTCTAAGGTTGTAAAACCCTAAGAACAATCTATGTTCTTCATCTAATCAAACTAATTAGAGGTGATTGTAATCATTGAGTTTGGTAATACAAAAGGTTTTGATTGTTGATTATATTTATGTGTTATTTGTTTGAAAGCTTTTCTTAAAACAGGTAAGTGTTATTCCGCAAACTTCTTAATTGGACTTTGATTCAATACAAGGTTATTGGTTTTTAATACTCTGATTGATTCAAACCAGTTAATCTTAGGTAGTGATTTCAGGTCTTGACATAATTGTCTCATACTTGTAAATGTATAAATAGTTAGTTGTTGTAAATGTGTAAGTACGGATCATAGATTGTATAGTTTTCAGTGCAAGAAAAGAATATCAGATCCGAGAGAAATTGCAAAGTGATTGTAATATTTTCTCATCTCTTAATCAAAGCATTCGATTGTATTTTGATTCTGATTGTGTGTTCTTATTGTATTGATCTGAGTTGCTTGTTGATTTTGATTTATCAATTGGTATCGGAGACAAATAGGGAAAATTCATGAGTGATTTTTGAATCTGGGTTTAATTTTTTCGAACATTGTTCTTCGCAAATTTTCAAAATCTGAAAACCATTTGGGTTTTTGATTCTGTGGATGAAATGAAATGAAAATTGGATCGAGTGTGCGTTTTTAAAAGACGAGTCAATTGAGATAAGTCTCAAATTTTAACTCCAATCACACAGAAGTTGATTTGGATTTTACTGATTGTTTTCGAAGTATTTGAGTTCTTACTGTTTTTGTCAAATTTTGGGTGTTTAATTTGAAATTAGACAAAGTTACTTTTCAAAAAGTGTTTCTGTGTGAAAACCGCACCTTTGTTGTTAAGTTGAGATCAATTAGTGAATTTTTTGTTGAAAAGATTTATTTTGAACATGTGTTTATTCAAAACTGTTCAATTTCGTGTCATATTAAAAGTATAGTTTTATCTGAGTTTCACAAAGAACTGATCGAGTTTAATCAAAGCTTTGATCGAGTTTGATCAAAGCTTTGACCGAGTTTGTTCAAGCGTTGACCGAGTTTGATTACTTATATCTTCAAGTTTGATTAAACGTTCTTCGAGTTTCATTGAACTTTCATCCGCGTTTGAACACTTGTTATTTGAGTTTGATAATTCATTCTTCGAGTTTGTTCAAAGGTCATCCAAGTTTGTTAAGAAGTCATCTGAGACTTATTGTTTTTCATCCGAGATTTATAAAACTTCATTTGAGTTCAATCAACTTTCATTCGAGTTCACTTAACTTTCATTCGAGTTTACTCATCATTCATTTGAGTTTAATTCTTCACCCGAGTTTCATCAAGTGCTATTCGAGTTTAGTTAGAAATCACTCATTATTCCATAAAAGATCTTGGAAGTTCATAATCTGGAATTCAGAATATCTAACTTTTGATTGTATGACCTTTGTTGCTTAAATTGGCCATATCTTTTGACTGAAACATGGTTACAAGGCCTACCATACATCAAATTGAAGCTTGAACTGAGATCTATGATTTCTAGAATAGGCAAAGTCGGTTTGGGAAATTTTCAAGGCCTAATTCGACTCCAGAAAAAAGTTACAGGCATTTTTCTACAGAGAAGTTGAAAAATTAACGTCCAAAAGTCACTTCAAAGCTGATTTCACCAAGTCATCATCCACAGATACATTTTTCAGAGCTTCAACATTGAATTTCTATCCTCAAACAACCTTCAACTTGCTGATATTTTATGAGCTTAAATGATTTCCTTTCAATTTCCACAAATCTAATCCGATGGAATCTAACACTGATTTTTATGACATAGATATTGAAGAGATGAAGCTGGAATTACTCAACCTTCAAAAGGCAAAAAGAAGTCTGGAAAATAGTTATCATCAAAGAAGCACAAACCTGAAGAACAGAAATGAAGAATATTGCTCAGTACATTTATGGCTACAACTGAAGATCCCGTTGATGTAACTGTACAGTTGAAGGAATTTGAGGTTGAAGAATGTGTCAAGGCTGGTTGAACAACCAGATTTTAAACTACAAGATGAGAAGAAGAATGTAGTTTCTCTGAAACTTAAACTGGAAAATGAACATAATCAGATGGTGCATCTCACAACTGAGAATTCTAAGCCGATTGAGAAACTTAAACTGTTTGAAAATCAAATGTCTGATCATGATTCCATTTCAAAATTTACATCTGAAAACTTTGAGCTGATTGCAAAACTTACTGAATCTGAACAGATTCGTAAGAACAATTATGATTTTCTTGTTCAGTTAATACAGATAAAGCATTTGCTTTTATTAATCATGTTCTCAAAGTGAAAAATATCTGAATTATCAAAGGAACTTGAAGCTACTAAACAAGAAATTTTTTAGAATGCAACTCAACTAAAATATCTTTTGCCTGAGTGATCTGATTTATACAAGAAAGTTAAAGATCTTGAAGTAACACTTACAAAGACAAATCATACTGATCAAAGTTATGTTTCAAACTAATCTGAAAAAAAATTTGGCTCTTGAAAAGGACTTTTCATTAACTAAAGAATTATTTGAGATGGAAAGAAATGAGTTCTTACTTAAAGAACAATATTTCAAAGTGAAATCTAAATTGTTTGAAGATGGGAGAAAGGTGTTCTTAATTAAAGAACAATCTTTAAAAACTGATTACCAATCGTTTGATAATGACAGAAATTCATATTTGGTCATTATCAAAGGATTAGAAGATCAACATTTCGTCTTTCTAAACAATTTAATGTTTCCCCTTCTTCAATTGAATCAGAGGTTAAGGATTCTAATGTTTGTTTAGAACATTAAGTTGATCATTCTGATTTATCTTTCGAAAGTAAAAAGAATCTAGCTAAAACTCCTAAGATTGATTTGTCTTCAGATCTTCAACTTAAATATCTTTTAAAGATAAACAAAGGCAAAGATAAAGTAGTTGAAAAACTTCCGGTCAAAATTTACCCTGGTGAATCTTTAAAATCAAAGTCTTCAAAAGTTTCCTGAATTTACTGGTTATTCTTCTTAGCAGAAATCTTCCAAGAAAAATACCAAGTATTATCAGAAAGGCTAGCACCGGATAGAGTTTTAGAAAGAAAAGTTTGCAAAATTATGTTAGTTTAGATTCAAGTTTCTTTCATAAATCAGATATTCAATTTTATCATACTAAAAGAAATTTGTTTCTTGAGTTTGAGAAAGAATATAAGAAATATATTCTGCGATGGGTACCTAAACCTGTAATGAAATGGTTACCTAAACTCGTACTAAAATGGGTACCTAAGAGCGCTAAAAAGCCTGGATCCAAATCTTTTTGAATACCAAAGACATCTTAATTTTGCAGGTTTTTGATTTTAGTCATATCAGACTAGAACCCGGTCTTCATTCGAAATGGTTTCTGTACACATCAGTGCGGAACCCGGTCTTCAAAGATATGGCTTCTACTCACAACAGAGCAGAACCTGTATTTCATGCATATGGCTTCCAAATACTTCATTTGGAACCCGCACATCCGTGCAAATTTTAATATGGCTTTCAGTTATTTCAGACTGAAACTCGAGCTTCCGCAACAAAGGCTTCTAATCACTTCAGATTAGAACCTGATTCTGAAAGATGAATCTTTCTGATATTCCTACCCTGAATTCAACTCTGAATCTGTTTTGAAAAAGAGGGAGTTTTATTTTATAATTTTTTGCTACTGATTTATTTTCCCAATGAGTTGACTAACTTTATGTGTTTATTTGCAGGAGAGTTTTAGACGCACGTTGACAACGAAATCTTTTTCACAAAGTTGTGGGCAATTTTTAAAGAAATATTTTTGTGCACACAAAAAGATTTTTGAGCTGAAAAGAACAATTTTTTTTAAGGATGTTAATTTTCGTTTCTTTGAGCATATCATTGAGATTAATTGGTCTAATCTCTTTGATTTTCAAAAATTAATTCTTCGAGTTCATTCATATTGAATTCTCCCATAATCTCCCATGAGCTAATTCTTTCATGAAAATCTGATTCATTCATATCTTATATTAAATTTAACATTTCATTTTGATATGTCCCAACTAATCATTCCCCAAATTCATTTTGAATTTCATCTCCTACTTTATCCGAGCTGAAAATCCTAAAAGTCTTTGTGTGATATCCCATGAGCTGAAATGTTGAACATTAATTCTGCTAACTCCGATTATGCACCAAATTGTGTGATAGGCATAAACAGCGCTTCTATGGTCTAATCAGAACCGGAAGACCTACCCAAGGAGCAAACCATCTATAGTTTGTGTGGGTGAGGATTCTCTAGATCTATTAGTTGAGAAGTGTCAGTTATCATGGGATACTGACAGGGTCGAGCAGAGTTAAAATGTAAATGAGAGGAGTATATTGGCAGGAGATGGTGGTGCATTAGATCATGCTTTCGCTATAAAACTGACTGAATGTATTTCTCAAAAGTGAGCAAGAGGAAGCTTAGTTGAAAAATGCTGAGAGCTGAGAGTTGAGAATGGATTTGAAGAACATATAATCCTACCTACACTGTGTCGGATAGGTAAACCTCATAATCTATCAAGTCCTAGATGACTTGATATTGAAAAAGACGTCAAAGACACAGTGACGCATGCACTTAACCCCACCAACCACTCAGTTATCTCTCAAAAGATTTCTGTTTCAATAATCACGGAGATATAACACATTTCTATCGATATATCATTTTGATATTATTGATATTGAAACAAGGAAGACATGTGCTCCGATTTCTTACTTCATTTGCACATTGTATCTAGAGATGCTTATATACACTTTTAAGACATATCGAGTCTAACAGTTTGCGTGACTATCATCTGCTAGTCCAAAGGGGCTAAGCCAGAACAAATAAGAGTGATTCTTTCATGATAAAGGATTTTACGATAACTATTTGGAAATCCTACCAGTGTTAACATCACGCAAGCGCTGAAAGTTGGTCACATAGATAATGTCTATTGTGCAAGCAGGAATCCTATGTTTTCCTGGACATTGTTATTTAAAAACGAATGTGTTTCATTTTTCTCAAATCAAGTTGAAAAGCTTTTTTTGTTTATGTAAGGAGATTATCCATTTGAGGAGGAGTGATAAATTTGTTCAGAATAGGCGGAAAGGACATATTTGAAAAAGAGAATGAAGATCAGAGAGAGATAAATGAAGAAGAATGTCTAAAGAAAAACTTTGAACTTTGATTCAAAGATTTCTTTTATCTCTAATGGGGAGATTGTTAGGAACTAATATATATAGAGATGAAAACAATTTTAATTGTAAAAGTTCATGGGGCTTTTTGTAATTGTCTCATACTTGTAAATGTATAAATAGTTAGCTGTTGTAAATGTCTAATTACGGATCATAGATTGTATAGTTTTCTGTGCAAGAAAAGAATATCAGATCCGAGACAAATTGCAAAGTGATTGTAAGATTTTCTCATCTCTTAATCAAAGCATTCGATTGTATTTTTATTCTGATTGTGTGTTCTTATTGTATTGATCTGAGTTGCTTGTTGATTTTAATTTATTAGTATTTGGGAAGATTTGAAGGAAGCGGTGCTTGCAAATACCACTAATCGAGCTAGAAGATTTGTTCCTCTGCAACGGTTTCTACAAATTCTGATTCAAGTAATCTTGCACGCCAATGGCAAAATCCCAAAAAGGGCACATTCTCAGAAATGCCCTGATCATGTGATGATGAGCCTCTACAACAACTTGGATGATCCTAATGCCAATATTTTGCCTATCCTCGAATCAATCTTGAGATATGCTGACAAGAAAGGAGAAAGTGTTAGGTTGTATAGAATATATCATGCTTCCGTGGACCCTTAAGAACGAAGGTCTCCTACCCACGGAGCTGTAGGTGAGGAGGTTCAGCAGCAAGGGGTTGCTGAACAGGGCCCAATTGAGCTGAGGGAGCAGGAGGATGTAAGGGGTGGTGAGGAAAGAGAGGATTTTAAGCGTACCTTGATCAATATTCACGAAGGAGGGGAAGGTGATGATAATGATGATGATACTGGGGCCGGAGCTAAAATATTTCAATCTGCGTGTTTAACTGAACATAGGGAAAGTGTTGTGGCCATTGAGAGTGAGAGGGAGACCCAAATCGCAAATAGCCAGGAAGCCACACATGATATCAGCTCTCCTTTGAGAGTTGATATTGAATCAACAAGTATGCCACTGGTGTTTGCACACCCTCCTAGCAACTCATCTTCTTCTCAACAAGAAGATGTTTCAATTCTTCATGGAGACTTATCTCATACACTGTCTAGGGATCATTCGGATCCTATAGATATTGATTTAAGTACACTGCTGCCTATGTTTCTTGATCCACATGTCATAGAGCCTGAAAACACATCTACGACACTTGAGTCGGTCGCATTCGTTGTGACAAGTACAGAAGGACTTTGTGTCCCTGTCGAAAAGATTATCGTGTCGGATGCATCTATTACACTGTCACATGATATAGTCATAAGTCCGACCGGAGCATCAAACGTTGCCATCTCTGATTGTAGGCCACAGAGAGGTTCTTTTTACAAGTTCCACTTTTGTGTCACCTAGAAATCTTAGTGATCCTGGCGTTAGCAAATTACCCTTTGTTACTGAAGAATGAGTGGAGGCTGACATACATGGAGTCACACATCACATGAGTTCTCAGTATGAAATGATGATGTCCCAAATACTAAATATTCAAAAATTATTGAAAGGGAATGATACAGCTCAGGAGGAAGAAGAAAAAGAGGTTTTAAATGCTGAGTTGCGAAATTTTGTGTAAAACTGTTTGAGCTAATGAATGACAGAATGACTGTGTTGGAAGCTACAATAGTTAATGCTCTTGGTTCGATATCAGAAAGATTCTCAATACTTGAAGACACGTGTAAATCACAAGCTTGAGGATCAAAACGTAAATATGAGGATCCAAACTCCTATGATGGTCCTCATGAGGGGGAGAAGAGAAGGAAGCTTGGTGATTCGGACAAACAGCTGGTTGTTTATGAAGCCAAAGTGTCACACCCTGCTACCCCGGTTGGCAGCGAGGCGTGACGAGTGCGGAAGCGTAACCATAATCATAATGAACGACCACCATATGGACGTTTTTAAAATACATCGTAAAACTTCAGGACATAGTAATGTTTTACATGAGAAACGAAGTTTGCACAAATACAGAGATTTAATTACATAATTAAAATATCCAAAATAATGCAGCTAAATCTCCGTTAAATTGAATATGCATGCGACTCCATGGATGCGGAAGCTTGAAAGTAAAGTACGTCTGAGGCATACTTGCCTTAATTTCCTGAAAATACACGCTAAAATACGTCAACAAAAATTGTTGGTGAGCTCATAGGTTTACGCGAAAAGACCAGTTGTATGGACATTAACAGATGAGTTGAATTTATAAAATCATAAATTCCGTGTATGTATTACATAAACCATCATGCAACCGAAGCTTAATTGAAATGTGTTTGCCCTGTGCAGTATTCCCATACGTAATACCGTGTGTTGAATATATATGCACCCGCTGTTAGCCGAGCCGAACTAACCCGAATGGGGGACATGACTCCCGATAGATCTATCCACAATATATTCGCGCTTACAAATAAATGCAATTAACGGTTCATGATATAAGGGCTGATGGAACCCCATGTAATACATATAAGAAATAAACAGTTTTGATGTCCATATGAAAATAGTGCATGTATTTCCACCCCAATATATAGTGAAAATAGGGGCTATGAAGACTCACCGGAATTGCGATGGCAAAATATGCGCAAAAATGCAAATGTGCGTTGTTTGATGGGTGATGAAACCGGAGGTGTTTAACCGAGTCCTAAATGTTAATAAGGACTTAATATCACTAATATATGATAATATGTATATTTATAGATTTTTATGTCTTAAATCACCCAACATTACAAGTTTATAAATAAAAACCGCTTAAAACGCCAAGTTTATATATTTATATATAATTTTCCAGCTTTTTCGGAGGTTTTTCGGCCTACTTTGAGGCTGTTTTTGACCAAGCTCCAAATGTTTTAGACTTTGGTTTTCTAGGACATTAAACTACTATATACAAAGGATTTTTAGAATAAAGAACGGCCATTTTTCGAGTTGTTTAGGTTGCTGAAAGAGCTCGTTAAAAACGCTATGTTCGCCATTTTTGAGCTGTCAAACTTTCGGTTTCCCAAATAGTTTCTGGAGGTCTTAAACTTCAAAATAAATTAAGAAAAATTACAGCTCTATAGTTAAGACATAGATCTAACTTTTGAGACAAGAATCAACTCATTTCGTTGAGTTATGAATTAGTTATGATTTTTCAAATTCGATATAAATTTTCTGCCGAAAATCCGTAGTTTATAAACTTAAAACAACTTATGATTCTTGTTGTCTATTTAAAGACAACTTGTATAAAAGTTATAAAAGTTATATAACACAAATATAACACATGTTTTCATAATATTAACATGTTTATAATGTGTTCATATATTCATATGCACATTTAAAGAAACAACTTAAAAATAAAAACTAGAAACTTATAAACTTGAGTTTTTATGTAACTTGTTGTTGTTGGTGATTATATATATTATACAAGACTTATATAAACATAAATGTATGATGAAATAAGTTAGTATTTACTTACTTTGAAGTACTTAGAATATGATTTTGAGTAGAAGTTGAAATCCTTTGCAAGATATGCACCAAAACTCTTGAAGAACACCAAGAACACTTGAAGAACACTTGAATGAAGAAGTTTGTGTTGTGTGTGTGTCTTGGCCGGTTTCAATAAGAGAGAAAAGAGTGTTTTGGTGTGAATAAAATGAATGAAATGTCTTCCTATTTATAGAGAAATTTGTGGTATTTCAAATGATGAAAGGCATGGGAGACAAAAGTTGTGTGCACTTTTAAACAAAATGATGGTGTTTAAAGTAATATTATTTAAATAAATGTCAAAATCTAATACATCACATGGCCTAAGGGCTGGCCATGCATGTATTTATACATGTATTTACATATTTTTTTTTGTATAAATGTATTTAGAAATGTATTCTTGTATTTTCCTTTTCTTGAAATTTTATAAATACTTATGGATGCATTGTTTTAATGAATTGTTTTAGTCTTGCATAATTAATGTTAAGTAATTGTATTAGTGTATGATTAGTGTCACTAATCATAATTTAGTTATGTACTTAGTTGAATTAATCCCTCATATCGTAAATCGATCGGATTAATTGATTTCCCGATTCATCGCACCGATGAATTTGATTCAAATTGAGTTGAATTTTCTAATAACCTTGTTAATCACTTGATTAATTTCTAATGACCAATGATTAGGTTATAATTGGCCATTAAATACTAATTAAGTCATTGTTGCTAACCTGGTTCAATGTCGGATGTTACAGTCTCCCACTGTTAAGGGAATTTCGTCCCGAAATTTTATCTTGTTTCCTCAGGGGTATTGTTACTTAAGAGTAGATGAGAGTATCTTTGCTTAAACTAGCCTTTGCATGCCTAAGTGAATTGTGGTCCATGACTAGAATTTCCATCTGACCTTGAGGATGGGTATACAACTGTGCTTCAATCCTTTGACCTTACGGTCCATGATTTCAATCGGCTCTTTGATGAAGCGAAGTTTATCAGTTAGCTGAATCTCTTCCAAGGAGGTAACAAGTTTCTCCTCTAACAAACACTTCTTCTTAATCGATACATGGAAGGTATTGTGCAAGCTGCTAAGCTCTGGTGGTAACTTTAAACGATAAGCTACGAGTCCAATTCCGTTTAAGACTTTGCATTGCCAATGTATCGAGGGTTTAATTATCCTTGTTTTCCCAAATCGTATCACGCCCTTCCATGGCGAGACTCCCATCAGTACTCGTTATCCTAATTAGAACTCAAGGGATTTTCTATTTTCATCTGCATAACTTTCTTACAATCGCAGGCAACTTTTAGTTAGTTTCGTATCTGTACTATCCTTTCGGTTGTTTCGTGAATGATCTTAACGCCAGTGATTTGGCCATTTCCCATTTCTTCCCAATAAATCGGTGATCGACACTTTTGCCCGTAGAGGGCTTCAAACGGAGCAGCTTTAATACTCGAGTGATGGCTATTGTAGTACAATAATTCCACTAAGGCAATTGAGTATCTATCACACATGCTCTTAATGTACTATCTAGGGTTTGGATCGTTCTATTATTCTGATCACCGGTCTAAGGGTGATATGTGGTACTCATGTCAAAGTTTTTATCCAAAGCTTGCTGTGATAATTGCCAAAAACCTAGATGTAAATCTGCTATTCGTATCCGAAATGATTTAAATAGGCACTTAGTGTCCAGAGACGACTTCCTTGAGGTACGTTTGGACTAGCTTATTCATTCTGTTGTTCTCCTTGATAGGTAGGAATGTGCGGATTTTGTTAGGCGGTCGACTAATACTCAAATGGTTTGCTTATGTTTGTCTTAACTTTGAAGCATGTTAGGAATTTGTTGACATATGTGGCAATGTCATCCTTCATGATAGGCCACCCGTACAGCTCCTTAAGGTCATGATACATTTTATCGGATCCGGGGTGAACGTCATATCTTAATTTGTGTCCTTCATCCATAGTCAGCTTTCTTATTCCACCAAACAGAGTAATCAGATTCTATTCATGAAATATCGATTTTTACTAGCCCTTATCCTAAACTATTTATCCACTTGTACTCTTAACGGCTTAGCTCATTACTTTTCCTCAGGTGATAACGAATTTTTACGGTTGCAATTACTTATTAGTTCCATCAACGGTACTACTTCGTATTCGACTCTTTTTGGTTCAAGATGTGTTGGAGGCTCTTATGGTCTGTGAATACAATACACTTCATACCGTACAACTAGTGTCTCCAAGGATAAAGACTACTGCTTCAAGATCCAGATCATGCGTTGTGTAAATCACCTAGAGAATCTTAAGTTTTTCATAAAGTATAAGTTATGACCCTATCTTTCTATATCAACCCATTGTGTGAAGCATCACAGTAATCTACAAATTTCTTGCTTCTCTTGAATAAAATAAGCGCGCTACACAGGTTGTGCTTTAATAATTGATATGATGTCTCCTGATTCTCGCCCCAATCATTCTTAATGTCTTTTCGGGTCAGTTTTGTTAGGTCTCTGGTGAACTTTGAGAAATTTCTGATAATTGCTTATAATAAGTGGCAAGTCTTAAGGACTGTCGTATCTTTATGGGGGTTCCAAGAGTTAACCAATTTCTGATAGTCTCGATCTTGGCGGGGTCAACTTGGATTCCTTTACTATTGATGACGTGACCGAGAAATCTTACCTATCTTAGTCAAAAGTCAAACTTAGAAAGCTTGGCATATAGTTGTTCTTTCTTCAACAACTCTAGAATTAGTCTTAAATGTTTGCTTCTGCTCCTCCTTGTTTCGTGAGTAGATTAAGAAGTCATTCAGGAATACAATCACGAATTTGTCTAGATAAGGTTTGCACACCCGATAAGGTCCATGAGTACCGTTGGGGACACTGGTTAATCCAAACGGCTTTAATAGAAATTTATGATGACCGAAACGGAATCTGAAAGTTGTCTTTGGAATATCTTTCTTGTGAACTCTAACCTGATGATAACCAGACCTTAGGTCGATCTTCGAATAGAAGCTTAATTCTTGGAGTTTTATCAAACAAGTCATTGATCCTTGGAAGTGGGTATTGGTTCTTTTAGCTTATTTAATTTCTCGGTAATTGATGCACATCCAGAAAGTTCCATCCTTCTCCTTTATGAACAAAACTGGAGCTCCTCCAAAGCGAGGAACTCGGTTTGATAGGCCCTTTATCTAAGAGCTCCTACAGTTGGTTGGACGATTCTTACACTATTGATGGGGCTAATCGGCATGGTGCTCGAGCCACTGGTACCGCACCTGATACTAGGCCTGTTTTTGAATTTGACTTGCCTCGATGTTGGGAGTTCAGGTAAGTGTTCTGGAAAAACTTTGGGGTAACCATAAATAATAAGAATATTTTCGAGCCGCGTTCCCTTTGGCTCCCTCTCTATCAACACTTTAGGGTCCTAATGCTAGAGATGATGCTTACTTTGGTATTTCTTGCTTTGCGTTGGACAGAAAGGACCTTCTTATTGGCTAAAGGTATATGAACCGTGTTCTTGTTGCATACTATTTCCACACGATTTTTGATAGCCAATCCATGCCTATGACCACGTAAACACTTCCCAGTTTGGGTATCATGTTTGTTTCAAAGAGTCGGCCTACTAATTCTAAGGAGCATCCTCGACTTATATTATTTGTCTTAAGCGTCTCAATGTCATCAACCTCAATAGCATAAGTAGCACTTAATGGAATTTATCTGCTTAGTGAACTTAGTGGATATAAAGCTCCTATCAGCACCAGTATCAAATAGTATAAATGCATAAGTGGTATCTAATGAGGTAAGAGGATAAGTCTACGGGTTTGAAATTTCTTAGGCAGATAGTCACAACTTTATCTTTTCCTATGCAGAATTGTAGTTAAAACTTAATTCCTCATAAAAGTTCTTGATACCCAATCTTTGTATATGATATGGTCAGAATTTTCTGATAAATTCTTAAGCCTCATTTACCCTAAGATATATCAGATAGTAAAGCCTAGAGAAATACTATAAAGAGATGCCTCCGGGGTTTCCTCGTACTCCAGAGCGTTAAGTCGTTGGGTTAGTTCTGCAGTGTGGGCTTTGTGCTCCGCTAGGTGCTGTCACAATTCGTCGATTCCGTCTTGTTAAATCGCATGGGTATTCTGGTTGGCCTAAGGTTTATTGGTAGTTTGCATTGCCTCCTGCTTAATCCTTGCAAAGATCTCACCGACCTCTTGGTGGATTTTGTCGAAATTGGAGGTCGTGTCTGGCGGCCTTTGCCACCAACAGGGGCATCGTTTGTTACATAGGTTTCTAGGTAAGTGTCGGTACTTGAGAGGAAGATGGTGTTCTGACTTCAAACTGGATTTGGATCCCCTCCTCGTTTCTCCACTCTTGGAGGGTGTGAGGCATCCATCCCCACTGTCCTATGCTTGCCCGTTACTACTGCGGCGGGCTTGGCTATTGGGCAGGTACCGGGATAGACTCCCGTTGTGCTAGTCACACCCTTTCCCTAGGGGTGAATTTCGACATGTTATTGTCATCAGGGTCCATATATGTGTTCACAGTTCTTGAAGAAAGTTTAGTTTTTGTAACAGTTATAGTCTAGGTACTAATGCAACCTAGTTCACTATAACTATGGCTTTGATACCAATCTGTCACACCCTGCTACCCCGGTTGGCAACGAGGCGTGACGAGTGCGGAAGCGTAACCATAATCATAATGAACGACCACTATATGGACGTTTTTAAAATACATCGTAAAACTTCAGGACATAGTAATGTTTTACATGAGAAACGAAGTTCGCACAAATACAGAGATTTAATTACATAATTAAAATATCCAAAATAATGCAGCTAAATATCCGTTAAATTGAATACGCATGCGACTCCATGGATGCGGAAGCTTGAAAGTAAAGTACGTCCGAGGCATACTTGCCTTAATTTCCTGAAAGTACACGCTAAAATACGTCAACAAAAATTGTTGGTGAACTCATAGGTTTACGCGAAAAGACCAGTTGTATGGACATTAACAGATGAGTTGAATTTATAAAATCATAAATTCCGTGTATGTATTCCATAAACCATCATGCAACCGAAGCTTAATTGAAATGTGTTTGCCCTGTGCAGTATTCCCATACGTAATACCGTGTGTTGAATATATATGCACCCGCTGTTAGCCGACCCGAACTAACCCGAGTGGGGGACATGACTCCCGATAGATCTATCCACAATATATTCGCGCTTACAAATAAATGCAATTAACGGTTCATGATATAAGGGCTGATGGAACCACATGTAATACATATAAGAAATAAACAGTTTTGATGTCCATATAAAAACATTGCATGTATTTCCACCCCAATAGATAGTGAAAATAGGGGCTATGAAGACTCACCGGAATTGCGATGGCAAAATATGCGCAAAAATGCAAATGTGCGTTGTTTGATGGATGATGAAACCGGAGATGTTTAACCGAGTCCTAAATGATAATAAGGACTTAATATCACTAACATATGATAATATGTATATTTATAGATTTTTATGTCTTAAATCACCCAACATTACAAGTTTATAAATAAAACCCACTTAAAACGTCAAGTTTATATATATATATATATATATATATATATATATATATTATATATATATATATATATATATATATATATATATTTATTGACCAATGAAAATGTTTTAGACTTTGGTTTTCTAGAAGATTAAACTACTATATACAAAATATTTTTAGAATCAACAACGGCCATTTTTTGAGTTGTTTAGGTTGGTGAAAAAGCTTGTTAAAAACGCTATGTTGGCAATTTTTGAGCTGTTAAACTTTCGGTTTTCCAAATAATTTCTGGAGGTCTTAAATTTCAAAATAAATTATGAAAAATTACAGATCTATAGTTAAGACATATATCTAACTTTTGAGACAAGAATCAACTCATTTCGTTGAATTATGAATTAGTTATGATTTTTCAAAGTTGATATAAATTTTCTGCCGAAAATCCGTAGTTTATAAACTTAAAACAACTTATGATTCTTGTTGTCTATTTAAAGACAACTTGTATAAAAGTTATAAAAGTTATATAACACATATATAACACATGTTTTCATAATATTAACATGTTTATAATGTGTTCATATATTCATATGCACATTTAAAGAAACAACTTAAAAATAAAAACTAGAAACTTATAAACTTGAGTTTTTATGTAACTTGTTGTTGTTGGTGATTATATATATTATGCAAGACTTATATAAACATAAATGTATGATGAAATAAGTTAGTATTTACTTACTTTGAAGTACTTAGAATATGAATTTGAGTAGAAGTTGAAATCCTTTGCAAGATATGCACCAAAACTCTTGAAGAACACCAAGAACACTTGAAGAACACTTGAATGAAGAAGTTTGTGTTGTGTGTGTGTCTTGGCCGGTTTCAATAAGAGAGAAAAGAGTGTTTTGGGGTGAATAAAATGAATGAAATGTCTTCCTATTTATAGAGAAATTTGTGGTATTTCAAATGATGAAAGGCATGGGAGACAAAAGTTGTGTGCACTTTTAAACAAAATGATGGTGTTTAAAGTAATATTATTTAAATAAATGTCAAAATCTAATACATCACATGGCCTAAGGGCTGGCCATGCATGTATTTATACATGTATTTACATATTTTTTTTTGTATAAATGTATTTAGAAATGTATTCTTGTATTTTCCTTTTCTTGAAATTTTATAAATACTTATGGATGCATTGTTTTAATGAATTGTTTTAGTCTTGCATAATTAATGTTAAGTAATTGTATTAGTGTATGATTAGTGTCACTAATCATAATTTAGTTATGTACTTAGTTGAATTAATCCCTCATATCGTAAATCGATCGGATTAATTGATTTCCCGATTCATCGCACCGATGAATTTGATTCAAATTGAGTTGAATTTTCTAATAACCTTGTTAATCACTTGATTAATTTCTAATGACCACTGATTTGGTTATAATTGGCCATTAAATACTAATTAGGTCGTTGTTGCTAACCTGGTTCAATGTCGGATGTTACACAAAGAGTCTAAAGCTGGTGGTTCAGAAGCAAGTGGAGCCAAATCAGGCGATCCAGTTGCTTCCCAACGTGGTTAGGAATTGATTCTTCATGAAGATGTTCCAGATCCGTTGAGTATGCAGTCTGGTTTGCAATTCATTTTTGAAGAATATGGCGAGTCAGACAAGGAAGAGAATATATTGATGATAGAGGGAGCAGAAGAAGAAAGAAATATGCTTGAAACTGAACTGAAAATTTTTTAGTTTAGTGAAACTTCAATAAGAGCGGAAAGACTTGTTGATGAAGAAGAGCTAGTACAAGAGATATTAAAAGATGATGTACAGGTTTCCAAAAAGACACCTATGGTTGCAAAGCCTGCAGTAAAGGAGTATGATGATACTGACTCCTCTGTTTGGTCTCCAGTACAATCCTGAGACGAAGAAGCTAATGAAAACGGTGACTCATTTTGATGTAGTCAATAAGATTATCATGGTCAAAGCTGAAGAAGATGAGTTTGTTCCATTGACGATTATGGGAGTTCCCAAATCAGTCCAAAATGTTTATGAAGATGAGTTAATGGATAAAATCTTGACTGAATTTGTGTTGGCTGATGAATTTGAAAGACATCAAGACTTATGGATGGTTGTTCAAGGAAAGTTGCGGATAGAAATAGACAACATGCTAAATCTGCTTAATCAAGAAGAGCTAAATAAAAAGATGAATAAGTATAAGAGGCTGAGGTTGAGTGCACAACAAAATGCCAATTTTATCAAGAAACGAAACCGTCTACCATTTTTGGAGGATCTTTTAGAGAGAAAAATTTTATGCAAGAAACAAGGTCCTCTCACATTTTTAAAATTATTCAGAGTAATCGAGCCGAACATGCCTTATTTAGTGAACTACGCATGTTTTCTGCAAAATCGAGCTCAACCTGTCAAAGAAGTTAGGGTTTGGCAGAGGATAGTAGAGCTCAAACGAATTGACGAAGATAGATTTGTCAACATTTTCTATCCTGTCTTCACAGTTCTTCAACAGATCAAAGTTTACAAGTTCAGCGAGGCAGATTTCTTTAGTGTCTACATTGAAGATATTGAAGATCTGTTTGATGAGCTCTATAGAAACAAAAGAGAATAGAATTGTCGTTTCGCGTTGAAAGACATTTTCCACTTCATGCACACAAAGATGGTGTTAATGTCGATACAAGATTTACAAATTGGAGTGGAAAGGGGAATGCGAAGAATTAATGTGACGGCACCTAATCGAAATCTGAAGGATATTGAAAATTATAAAGAATTTCAAGTCATACTTGATAAATATCTGTGTGTGATATACAATAACAAAGATCACGTCAAGAAGGCTATGAGGATGACAGAGCTCAACGAGTACTCAGATGGAACCCTCAAAATGGCACTTATGTCATTAAGAGGTGTTTTTGATGAAGAAGCATTGGATCGTTCTAAAGATGGCATGACGAAGATGGAGGACGATGACCGTAGACTTTATTCCAGAAATAGAGAGTCGATTAAGCAGCCAAAGATGCATTAGAAGGTTTGAAAGAAAATTGGGCTATAAAGACTAAATCCTGCTTTACTTTCATGAGAAGAGGGAGATTTTTTATGAATGTAAAGTGGAGGGGCCTTTTTGTAAGTTTCTTGAAGTTGTTAATCGTATAAATAGTCTAGAAATATAACAGTGGCGGCTGCAGGTTTTACAGAGAATATTTGAGAGCCACATTTATTGTAATCATTTGCTACTTAATATTAATCATTCAGTTGGTATTAAATATGTTCCTTATTGTAGTCATCTTTATTTCTATAAGATTTAGATACTATCAAGAATAATCCTAATTAATGTTGAAGTTAAAACATAAAATTTTGACTTAAGACATAAAATAAAAGAGAGAAACCAGTAAAGCTATATAAATAACATATAGAGATTATACTGAAAATAAGTTTTATAAATAGTTATTTATTACATGGGTCGTTGGAGTTAGATAAATAAAGTTAAAGGTAAATTTTAAAGTCTAAAATAAAGAATTTACATTCAATTTTCATTAGAGACTATACAGAACTAAAAGTGAAATGGCAAAAAAAATTCTTGTGAATGATCAAATAAGTGTTGTGAATGATCCAATAAATACTGTGAATGGTCGAATATTTCATGTGAATGATCAAATAAGTGTTGTGAATGATCAAATAAATACTGTGAATAGTCAAATAATTCTTGTGAATGATCAAATAAGTGTTAAAGAATTGTGAATGGTCAAATAAGTGTTGTGAATGATCAAATTAGTGTAGAAGAATTATAAATAGTTAAATAAATCTTTAGAATGATCAAATAAGTGATGTGAATGATCAATTAAGTAATGTGAATGTTCGCTATCATTACGAAACACCCTTGCATATATGGGGTACGTTGGATATGCAGGATTTTGCTTGGTACGCAGGGAAAACCTTATATATATATATATATATATATATATATATATATATATATATATATATATATATATATTTGTGTGTGTGTATGTATGTGTATATATATCATTGTAGAACGGGAGCCGTAGATATTACCTTCAATAATCGCAAATTGCGATTAAATGTGTTTAATGCTTCAATCGCCGCTTCAATCGATTGAGAGTGCTATATGATTGATGTGATGGACGAACCTGCGCAACAGCATAGTTCATTAATCAATGCCAAATACACCACTGAGTTGTTCTTTGTCGTGCATGACACTACTAAGATGAACTCTCATGCATGTAATGAGTTAAAGGCAGTCATGGAATCCACACTAGAATCAAAACAACCACCGTGGACCCATAAGACTGAGAAGTTGCCTACTGACTTGCCCCAATAAGCAAAACCTTCAATAGAACAACCACCAGTTCTAGAGTTGAAGGCGTTGCCTGTTCATCTCAAATACGCCTTTCTAGGTTAGAATGACACTCTTCCTGCCATTATTTCATCAGATTTGACTGAGGCTCAAGAAAAAGCCCTACTACAAGTGCTAGTGAAGTACAAAGAGGCAGTAGGATGGACCATAGCAGACTTAAAAGGAATCAGTCGTACCTTGTGTATGCATCGAATCATTACTGATCCAAAAGCTCAACCAGTAAGGGATGCACAAAGGAGATTGAATCCTAACTTAAGGGAGCTAATAAAGAAAGAAGTGTTAAAATGGTTGGACAAATAAGTGCTGTGAATGATGAAATAAATACTATGAATGGTAAAATATTTCATGTGAATGATCAAATAAGTGTTAAAGAATTGTGATTGGCTAAATAAGTGTTGTAAATGATCAAATAAGTGTTGTGAATGATCAAATAAGCGTAGAAGAATTATAAATAGTTAAATAATTCTTGTGAATGATCAAATAAGTGATGTGAATGATCAAATAAGTAATGTGAAAGGTCAATTAAGTAATGTGAATGCTGGTTATAATTATGACATACCCTTGCATATGTGGGGTACACAGGATTTATATATATATATATATATATATATATATATATATATATATATATATATATATATATATATATATATATATATATATATATATATATATATATATATATATATATATATATATAGGGTTAAGTTCCATGGAGTCCCATATTAGAGTGGAGTCCTGGAGTCCCATATTTAATTTACATGTTCATTACAATAAAATGTTTTATTTTATACAAAAGTATAATATACACATGTTCAAAAGTGCATTGCAATTGACAAGTTCACATCATTTGAAGTTATAACGATAAAAAAAATTCTATATCATGCAAAATTATAATATTTAAACAATATGCACATGTGATCTGATGATGCACTTTGAACATGTGCATATTGTATTTTTGCATGAAATATAACATTTTTATCGTAATGAACTTCAAATTATGTGAATTGTTCAACAATAATACACTTTTGAACATTTATATATTACATTTTTGCATGAAATAAAATATTTAATTGTAATGAACATGTACATTTAATATGGACTCCAGGACTCCAATCTAATATGGGACTTCATGGAACTTAAATCTCTCTCTCTCTCTCTCTCTCTCTCTCTCTATATATATATATATATATATATATATATATATATATATATATATATATTTGTGTGTGTATGTATATATATATATATATATAATCAATGTAATTTAAAATTTTAGTTTTACGTAATATATAATGTTTATAAATATTTTATAACAATGAATAAAATGTGAATGATTTACTAATATAGTTTATGTTTATTTTTAAATATTAAACATTGTTTATATAATACATACTCATTTTTTATATATATTAATAAATTTATGAATAAATAATATTTTTTTAAATAGATATAATTTAGATGTTGATTTAAATTAGATTAGAATGATGTCAAAATATTTCTTAATTAGTGTAACAACCTCAAAACACAATATAAATGTCACGTGATGAAGACCGTCAGGTGGCATCATACACGTAGAAAGATGGCTATAACCCATTAAAAAATCACCAAAGCCAGGATGATTAAGTCAAGTACTGTACAATGTCACTGAATTCCCAAAAGACATATACGAAGTAATTACAATTACAAACCACTAAAAGGTGAGTACCTCTAGCAAGATAGCTAATATTCTCAAGTTGAGATAGTAGGTGGAGCCTACTTAGGTGTAGTAGGCCGACCATCGCTCCTCTGAGTCCCTGAGATGCACAAGTTAAAGAAAATAGGTTAGCTAATTAGCTATTGAGAATGCGAGTTAGTTAAAACATAAAACCCGATAAAAAAAAGTTTAGCGTTCCCCGCTAAACTCATATTATGAGATCTATCCCAGCAAAGATCGTCCTGAAATGATAGCAATCCTGGTTGGATCCCCCTCCCAGGCACGTGGTCCTAAAGACCGCACAAAGTTGTCGCGACGCAACACGGTAACACAATGTCACAAGGTCTCATAAGTATAAAACACAGTTACACAGTATAAACTAACATTATTAGATAAATAATCCTGATAACCCAATAAAAACCTATGTCCTATGTAAAACCTGGTAATCATGATAGAACACAAATAAAATAGAGTATAAAGTACATCTCGTAAAAATACTTGCATCTCACGTGATAGCTATCTCACGAGTCCTCAGATCCCTAACATTGTCCCCGTTTCGATTCTGAATTTGCCCGTGACCCTTAGTAACAAAATTAAGAACTAGTATCACATAACAATCCAACACTTTAGCCCAGACCCACACACAATAGCCCAAACCCGACCCAATAGCCAAAATTATCATTTAAACCCATTGGGCCCTAATTGCGGTCGAGGACAACACCACAGTGATCACACTGCCATCATGGTCACACTCTCATTTTGGCCGCACTCCTTGAGATTGACCGAGTTCCTGCATCATCCCCATACTCGCCCGAGCTCGAACCATAATTGCCTCAAAGCCATCATGGGCACGATCGAGATCAGCCAGTAAAACAGGTGCTCTGTTTTTGCTCAAGCTACGGGTTGAACTAAAAAATTCGATTCCCCCGTGTTCATGGCTTCCAAATAAGTCCAGTTATTCCCAGTAGCATACACACACACACACATAATCTCGATTTCTAACAGTTTAACACCACTAACCACATGATTTGGAGGCTACTTACTCGGATTGAGGGTGATGAAGTAAGGAAGAAGATGATAATGAATTCCAACAAACATCTACCCTTGATTCCGGCTTCTTGTTGCAGCCCAAAGCTCACAAACACACACACACACACACCTTTGTAGTAAGCTTAGGAAAGTGAAGGAATGAAAGAATTGTTAAGGAAACATAATATATATACATTTTCAGTTTAATACCGACACGATACCCAATTACCCGATCTTGTTATCAATTAATACTCGTTTATATTATCAGGATCCCATTTAACTGACAGTTATCAACATTATGTTCTCTAATTAAACTTTGAACCCTGAACTCACACGATCACCTCACGTGTCAACCTATAATGGTCCAACTTGATAATATTAATTAAATTAGTGAAACAGAAATTTACGTGTATCTGTCTCATTTCAAGGATGTTACATATCCTCCACCCTTACAGAGACTCTGCCCTCGGAATTTGTCTCGGCTCGAAGAATTGAGGGTATCGGCTATGCATCTCAAGTTTATTTTCCCACGTCACGCTGGTGCCTTTATGATGTCACCATTTCACTAGCAACAGAGCAATCTCTTTCCTGCATAGCTTTTGTATCTTACGATAAGTAATAGACTCAGGCTGCTCGACATATCGAAGCTTATCGTCAACCTCGATCTCGGATAACGGAACCTGCTGACCGTGGTTAATGCTAATTAGTTATTTGACTTAGTTTTCTTCAAAATAGAAGTCAGAAACTTTGTTAAAATAATAATCAAATATATATATATATATATATATATATATATATATATATATATATATATGTATATGTATATATATATACATATATATATATATATACATATATATGTATGTATATGTATATATATATACATATATATGTATATATATATATATATGTATATACATATACATATATATATACATATATACATATATATATATATATCTATACATATATATGTATGTATATGTATATATATATACATATATATGTATATATATATATATATATACATATACATATATATATATATATATGTATATATATATATATATATGTATATATATATATATATATATATAAAGGGTTAGTTGTGTTATTAATCTATATATAAGTGCAAGGATGCAATTTGTCAATTTACCAAACTAACATAAATAAAACACTATATTATGTGATGTGGATTCATTACTAAACTATCTGCATAAATCTATTGAACACATACGGTAAAACACACTTTGCAAATATACAACATATCACTAGAAAGCAAGTGTGGTTCTTCATCAATTCAACACAAGAACTACATTAAGGTGAACATGAAGTGAAGATGAACAAGAATCCATCAACAAGTAAGGTAAATTCATCATCTAAACATTCATTGGTATGTGTTCATGTCTTACAGTTTGGACCAAAATCCAGAAGCCATTTACATGTAGCGTGTCAAGAAAGCTTCAAATTGGAGCTGTATAAGTGTTCAAAACCTCACTGTAAACACATGCTATATTCATAAAACATTGAAATGCCTTTGTATATCAAATGAAAACCATTAAGGATGCATGAAGGAAGTTGGGTCTGAGACTTGTAAGTCTCGGACAGATTGTATGAAATTTAAAGCTAAACATTGGACTCCTAAACTTGTAAGTTTTGGTGTTGGACAGCCAAAGAGAGAGCGACCGAGATTAAATCTTAGTGTCTTTGTGCTTGTGACAAGTGTTCGTCCGAGACTTAGTTGTAAGGGGAGACATTTTCGGTATAGGGCTGCTGTAAAAAGAACCCCGAGTCTTAAACTTGGGTTGTGTGTGTTAGAGTGTTGTTTGAGTTGTGTGTAAAAGGTTGCACATATGTGAATGTAGAATACATGTGTGTAGTAGCTGTGTATGTGTGTAGTGTAGTGTGTGCAGGAAGAGACCCCAAGACATAGTCTTAGGGTGGTGTGGACTAGTGTAGTGTGTGTGTTTGTATTTACAAGACATAAAAGATGTAAAGTTATGAACGAATTTGTGTGTATTAGGAATAAAAGAATAGCAGCAACAAGTAATAATTTGAGTGTGTGTGAAAAACATAGATCCCGAGAATTAGTCTCGGGGTGTTGATAAAGGTGAAGGTGGGATGAGTTTAATTTGTGTGTGGCCTTCGGTCTAGGCTTTTGGTCTATGATCTTCGGCCATTGGCCTTACTTTCTAGTTAGAATCAAATGATAAGTAGTGTATGTAGTAAAGTGTGTACGCTTGTGATTATGTTTATGCATTTCATATAATTTTCAAACATAATATTTGTAGATCATGTAATGTACAAATATGTGTGTGTTATATAGAAAATATGCAAGTTAGTTCATAATCATTATAAGTCCAAATTTAAGCATGAATATATGTGTATAAGAACATGATAAAGTCTAGTAGTGTATGCTTGTGGATGTGTTGTGATTATGCATATCATGTAAGTCATTAGTCATAAATAGTATAACACATGAATAATAATAAGGATAAAAAACATGTATGTATTATGATACATGAATATACAATCAAATATGTATGAATGTGATGAAATAAAATAAGATCAATAACAGAACACGGAATATATTATTCAAATGACATAAAAGCTCATAAACAACAGAATTGACATGAGTAACAGGCAAAATGCTAAAAGATATATAAAAGAGCACAAGTGAAGGCAGAGCAAAGAGGTAAGCAAATCTGTAAACCCACTACAGATTGTGACCAGCAGAATGGAGCTGGAGCATAATACTGATAATAAAGCTAAGCAAAGTTAAAAAAGCACAATAAATAGTATTAGTGAGTTGTAGATTTTACTTTAACTCGATGAGACTATAATATTATGTGTTTTTGGTAGTCTGTAAGGCTTATACATTCACTTTTACTTCGTAACTGTCATACTTTTACATCATAATTGTGTTTCAGGGTTAGGAAGTCAATTAGAAGCAGCTCAGCAAAATTCAGCACGAAATGTGCAGGTGGGGGTGTAGCCCTAAGTTTGTACGTTAGAGAGCACTTCCAGCGCAGCCCAGCGTAGCCCTGGACATACCCCCCAGCACAGGGGCAAGCGTAGGTCTGTGCTTGGTCTACGCACGTGCAGCGTGAAAACCTTACGGCCACCTTTCTGAGTCCAAAACCCTAGAAATCACGTCCTTCGGCCACTTTCAGAATTTTAGAATAATTGAAAACGCTGGGGAAGCCCTACCTGCAATCGAGTCACGGATCAAGTACAAAGAAGTGAAGTGCCAACCGTTCATCACCTAGAAGCCTAATGGTGATCTCCACAATCATTTCCGATGAAGAACACGTGATGGAGGGCTAAACACTTCATAACCGTTTACGGAGGATCTACGACAAAGTTTTATTTAATTGAATATTATTGATTGTATTGATGTGTTTATGATTATTGAATATTTTATGTAATGCGAATGATATAGTTTTGATTGTTCTTATTATTATTGAATGGATTAATTAGTAAAAACAAGATAGTTCATAGTGATATTATTATTTGTGTCGAGTCTATAGTTAAGGGATTAAGACAAGTAATGATATTGCATGCACTATGCCGAGAGTTATTGATTAAAAGATTCATGATTAATATAATTGAGTAATTTGTTATGTCTATGTGACCACTGCATGATATTCAATTAAGTAATAACTGATGCCGTAGTGAATTCGTATATGGTTATCTTTAGTTTGATTTGTTATTTGATCGTAGTTTGATTTGCCATTTTTTAGTATTAATATAGTTTTAATCACCATTCCAAACAATCCAATTCGCAATTTAAATCGCTTTTCTAATCATAAAGAAACAAGAATTAACCCTAATAAACCTACACTTTCCCTGCGGATTCGACCCTTACTTCCCCACACTAGTAGGTAGTTTGGACTATTTCTACGGGCCACAATCACAGCTCGTTAGATTTTGGCGCCGTTGCGGGGAGCGGTAAGCGCTAGTTAGGGCTAGAAGTTAGTTTGGCCTTAATTTAGTTTAGTACTTTATTTTAGTTATTATGCACACGCGTCGCTCGGGTAGAGGATCTCCGTTACAATTCAAATCCGAAAATCGAAAAAGTAGCTAAATCCACCGAAATACCGTTAGGGTGCAAAAACAACAAGTAGTAACCACGGAGAGTTCAAGTAACCAGTAGAGGTACGCGGAGGATGACAGTGAGCAAGAGGAAGAGATTCTGACTTTCGAAGGGCCAATTTCGCCAAGAAATCACGAAGAAGAAATACTGGAGTGTTTAGTCGTTAGGATGGGTGATCAACCACGAAGGACCGTTGAGTCACATCACCGCCCTAGTGATGTGCCCGACCCTTTTCCAATATGATATACGGAAAATGAGAACGAACCCGAAGTTCGTCCTCAACTTTTCCAAATCCTTCCAATCTTTAGAGGAATGCAGAGTGAGGAACCCTACAAGCATTTAGCTGAGTTTACAGCTATATGCAAAGCAAATCACGTTCGAGGTACAACCACCGACGGTTTAAAACTTCGACTATTCACTTTCTCTTTAGAAAAGAAAGCCAAAAATTGGTTCATTTTGCTACCCACTAATAACATCACAACCTAGGATCAAATGAAACGTGAATTTCTCAATGAATACTACCCTATTAGTAAAACCACTAAGAAACGAGAAGAAATCATCGGTTTCAAACAAAAACTTGGTGAACAATTTTATGAGGCATTTGATCGGATGAATGAATTGTTAAGAGCCTGTCCACATCACAAAGTCCCAAAATGGATGCTTATTAAGACCTTCTTTGATGGTGCGAGTTAGGAGAGCTGCAATATGATCATCGCTGCTACTATAGGTACATTTCTAGCAAAAGAAGATTATGAGGCTTGGAAGTTACTGAATAAACTTGGTAAGTATCTCACGGTTCAAGCTGGTTCTGAGAGTAGCATAGGAGTTCATGTGATGGGCATAGATAATGCCTGGAAGCATGAGGAAAAGAGCGAAATCTTTGAAATAGGTAAGAAAATGGATCAACTGATGAAGGTTTCAATCCAAACCCAAATGCATCAGTTAGCTGCGTCACATGCGGTGATCCATCTCATCATTCTGAAGCATGTCCCCAAGTGCAACCCACTGAGGAATATGCTAACGAAGACTATGGATTTAGAGCCCATCGAGAAAGGGATAATTCATTTTCGGAAACCTACAATTCGGGATGGAGAAATCATCCCAATCTCCGATGGAAAAATGATCAGCCTACCGATCATCAATCTGAACCCAGATATGAACCACCATGAAGAGAATACCAATATGGTTCGAATTCTGCAGCTAAAGATGAGCAATATATAAGTCAAACCAACGTGATCAACCTCATTTCCACGTGGAAACGAATATGAGTTCTTCACAGTTCTTGGAGTTCGTGTAGTTTATGAAGCAACAATCGGCTATCAACGCGAAGACCATGGAGCTGTTAAGGCACCAAATGGGTCAGATAGCCGAGTCGCTGAGAAGAGGGAAAACATCCAAGCAACACTATACCGAACCCTTCGCATGCCCATGGTAAAGTGAAGAAGCATGAAGTGAATGAGGTAAACGAGGTGTCTAAAGTGACTACCCTGAGATGTGGTAGAGAAGTAGACAACAAGATCGAAATGCCCAAGGAGCAAGAAGTAGAATCGGATACCGACACTGAGGTCATTTATGAAGAGAAGGAGGATCCGAAGAAGAATAAGGTTTCCAAAAAAGTTACTTTTAAGGAACCGATCAAGGTAGACATTCTAACTCCCAAAGTTGGGGAGGTGGTTAAGGATCAGGAACCACAGCTCCTCCTCCTTACCTTGCTGCCTTAGAAAACCCAAAATCATCCCCCTACGGCAAAAGAGGCCATCAACTTGAGGATTTATGGGATTTGTTCAATCAAGTCAAGATCAATATCCCTTTTCATCAAGGCTATCCAACAAGTGCCCTCTTATGCCAAATTTCTGAAAGATCTTTGCACATAGAAGAGAAAGTTCAAGGTCTCGTTTCCCAAGTAGATCAATTTAACTTAGCTAGTGAATGCGGTGATTTCTAATTCCTTGCAACCAAAGCTGAAAGATCCTGGATCACTCTTGATTCCAGTGACAATTGGCAATGTACAAATCAAGAAAGCATTGCTCGATCCTGTAGCTAGTGTAAATATTCTACCTGGAAACTTGTTTGAAAAACATGATCTAGGCCAGTTACAAACCACTGATATAATCTTGCAACGGTCAACCAAAAGCCCAAGAGGTATCTTATCATATGTTATCGTAAAAGTAAAAGATTTTTACTATCCGGTAGACTTCCTAGTCTTAGTTACTGAAAGTTCCCTTAGAGAGAACCAATTAGCCATTATATTAGGCAGACCATTCTTAGCTACAATTAATGCCCAAATCAATTGTTAAACGGGAGCCGTAGATATTACCTTCGGTAATTGCAAATTGCGATTAAATGTGTTTAATGCCTTAACCGCCGCTTCATCGATTCAGGGTGCTATATGATTGATGTGGTGAACGAACTTGCACAGCAGAATAGTTCGTTAATCAATGCCAAAGACACCACTGAGTTGTTCTTTGCCGAGCATGACACTGCTAAGATGAACTCTCACACATGTAATGAGTTAAAGGCAGTCATGGAATCCACACTAGAATCAAAACAACCACCTTGGATCCATAAGACTGAGAAGTTGCCTACAGACTTGCCTCAATCAGCAAAACCTTCAATAGAATAACCACCTGTTCTAGAGTTGAAGGCGTTGCCTGTTCATCTCAAATACGTCTTTCCAGGACAGAATGACACTCTTCCTGTCATTATTTCATCAGATCTGACTGAGGCTCAAGAAAAAACCCTACTGCAAGTGCTAGTGAAGTATAAAGAGGCAGTAGGATGGACGATAGCAGACTTAAAAGGAATCAGTCCTAACTTGTGTATGCACCGGATCGTCACTGATCCAGAAACTAAACCAGTAAGGGATGCACAAAGGATATTGAATCCTAACTTAAGGGAGGTTGTAAAGAAAGAAGTGTTAAAATGGTTGGACGCTGGGATAATTTACCCCATATCTGATAGTAAATGGGTAAGTCCAACACAAACTGTGCCAAGGAAATATGGGATCACAGTTATACACACTGAAGAAGGAGGAAAGATAACTACGCACCCTGCAACTGGATAGAGAGTATGCAAAGACTATAGGAAACTGAATACGACTACTTCCAAAGATCATTTTCCATTACCATTCATTGATGAAATAGTGGAAAAATTTGCAGGCCAAAATTTCTACTATTTTCTAGATGGCTATAATCAGATTCCAATCCATCCAAAGGATCTAGAGAAGACACATTTACATGTCCATATGGCACATTTGCGTACCGAAGGATGCCGTTTGGCCTATGTAATGCACCCGCCACATTTCAGCGATGTATGATGGCTATCTTTTCAGATATGGTGGGTGGTTCTCTTAAAATATCTATCGATGATTTTTCAATATTTGATAAATCATTTGAAGACTGCCTGTGACATTTAAAGAAAACCCTAAAGAGATGAACTTAAACCAACTTAGTTGTAAGTTAGGAAATGAGCCACTTCATGGTGAAAGAAGAGGTTGTCTTGGGACATATTGTATTCGAGAAAGGAATGGAAGTGGATAAGGGAAAAGTTCAGTTGATATCATCACTTCCATCCGCCTCTAATGTCAAGGGAGTGAGATCCTTCTTAGGTCATGATGGCTTTTACCGGTGGTTCATTAAGGATTTCAGTGTGATCTCAAGGCTGTTGTGCAATCTCCTAGCAAAAGATGTAGAGTTTAACTTCGACGAAGCATGCAAGCAAGCATTCAAAAACCATAAAGTGAAGTAAACTAGAAGCACCAATTCTGCAATCTCCAGATTGGTCTCAACCATTTGAGATCATGTGTGATGCAAGTGACTATGCAATAGATGTTGTGCTTGGCCAAAGAGTAGAATAGAAATCTGTGGTCATTTACTATGCAAGTAAAACCTTCAATGAGGCACAGATGAATTCAAATAAATTCAGATAAATTAGACCACTACTATAAAAGAATTATTAGCCGTAATGTTTTCCCTAGATAAATTCAGATCATGTATTTTGGGGGGGAGGGAAAGGTAATTGTGTACTCAGACCACAGTGCCCTAAGGCATTTATTAGCAAAGAAGGATGCCAAGCCTCGAGTGATTCGGTGGATCCTTCTATTACGAGAGTTCAATCTAGAAATTAGGGACAAGAAAGGCACAGAAAAGATCATTGTCAATCATATATCTAGGTTCCAATCCTCTCATTAGATTCAACTGATCACATTAGGGACTCCTTCCCTGATGAACAATTATTACTAATCTCCGAAATACCCTGATTTGTGAATTTAGTTAACCACTTCGTATCAGGAAAGTTGCCAGAGCACTGGAATTCCCAACAAAGGAAATACTTCTATGCTCACGCAAAACAATATATATGGGATGAGCTTGATCTGTTTAAAATAGGTGCAGATCAAATCATGAGATGATGTGTCCCTGATTCAGAACACGAATACATCCTAAAACATTGTCATGCATATGCATGTGGTGGTCATTTCAGCACCAAGAAAACTGGCCATCGAATATTGCAGTGTGGGTTCTTCTAGCCCACAATCTTTAAAGATGCATATGAATTTGTCAAAAGATGCACGAGATGCCAGCAAGTAGGCGGCATTGCAAAAAGGGATGAAATGCCCATGACCCCAATACTAATTGTTGAAGTATTCGATGTCTGGGGGATTGACTTTATGGGTCCCTTCCCTAAGTCGCTCGGATACGAATATATCTTGGTGGCGGTATGATTACAAATGGGTTGAAGCAAAAGCCACGAGAACCAATGATAACCGGGTGGTTTACAAATTCGTAAAAAGAAATATCTTTGCACGCCACGGTATCCCAAGGGCGATAATTAGTGACGGGGGGTCACATTTCAAAAATTAGCATTTCACAAAACTCCTTAAACATTATGGAGTTACTCATCGAATAGCCCCACCTTACCATCCACAAACTAGCGGACAAGTCGAGATTTCGAATAGAGAAATCAAGGTTCGTAGAGAAAACAGTGAGACCAGATCGGAAGGATTGGTCACAAAAGTTGGAGGATGCTCTATGGGCGTACCGTACTGCATTTACAACACTAATTGGTATGTCCCCATATCGGCTTGTATATGGTAAGCTGTGTCACCTCCCCGTGGAACTAGAACACCGAGCCATGTGGGCAATAAAAAATATTAACTTTAATCTCCATGATGCCAGTGTTGACAGAAAGTTCCAATAAACAGAAATGGAGGAGATTCGTAGAGAAGCCTATAAATGTGCTAAAATTTATAAAGAAAAGACCAAGGCTTTACACGACAGAATACTGAAGAATAAAATATTTACCAAATGAACCAAAGTTTGGTTATTTAATGCAAGACTTAGGTTGTTTCCTGGTAAATTAAAAAGTAAATGGACAGATTCATACGTAGTAACCGAAGTCTACCCACATGGTGCGGTAGAAATTCAGGACCTAAAAGGTGGTACACCATTTAAAGTAAATGGACATAGACTTAAATTATATGTACAATGGGCAACCAATAACATGCTAGTCTCCGAACTGATTTGGTTAGAAGACCCCAAATGTAGTTAGGCTAGCATAGGTGTAGTACGTCTGGCTGAAGACGTAAAACTTAGCGCTTCCTGGGAGGCAACCTAGAGAACTTTGTGGGTATGTTTCACGAAACCCTCATGAGACAACACTCTTCCACTCAGGATACCGAGGTGTTTCAAAGCTTATTGCATGTGCTAAGAACAATCGTGATTCCCTATGAAAAGGTGGAATACTTTTATTAGTTTAATTTTTTAATGTATTTCTTAGTTAGTGTAACCAACTAAGTTGGCGAGGATTCCGACCCAACCTTAGTTGTTTTTAGGTTTAAGTTAATATAGGATATATCACATCAGGAAATCTAAATTTTTAAGCACAAGCATTAATTAATTTAACCCAATTTAATAGTTTAAGTTGAGGAGAGTTTATTTAAAAATTCTGAAAGTTGAGAAATAGGCTTAAAGGCTCATGTGCGCCCCAGATTTAAAATCTGGAGGCATGGTGCGCCTAAGGAGGTGCAGGGATACTCTTGCCCTTCGCTAGATCGTCTTAAATCGCTTATAAATACAAAACCCTGCATTCAAAACCGTCATAAACCCTAATTTCAACCATAGGAAAAGGAGATTTTTCTTTTTCAATCCTTAAACCCTCTCAAACAACGCCCGTTTCATGTCAATCCTTCAGATCTGCCTTAGATCTTCTCATTAATCGCTAAGGTATACTCTTCCTAATGCCCATAGTTGCATTTTGTGCTAGATTTTAAGTTTAATCATGCATGCATGGGATAAACTTCATGGGGATTTTGCATTAACTTTTGATAAAAATGGCTAAATATAATTGCATGCATTCGTAGAACTATCATGCGTACATTGTTGCAAAACGTTTTACGCAGAAATCGTAGCTTTCCGAATATATAAGGTTTTAAAAGTTTTCATGCATTATTTTTATAAAACCTAACAGGGTTGGTTTAATGTTAAAAGTTTTCGTTATAAAGTTCTGTTGGGAATGAACTTTTGTTTAATAGTCTAGGGTTTATTTTGTAATTTCTTAATACATTTGTATGTGTATAAATAGAAGGTAACGGTACTGTAGAACAAATCTTTCCACGAATATTCCATTTTGTACGGATAAGCTACCTAGGGTTCAGTGCATTCAAGATACGCATATTGTAAATTCTCTCACTGTGAAATCTAATCATTCGGTTAGTGTTGTCTCAATCTTGATCCAAAATTCGAGTTTGTCACTTCACTGTTCGAGTTTGATCATTCATAATTCGAGTTTGGTCCTTCATTCTTCGAGTTTGATCAAATTCACTTCGAGTTTCATTCTCTTGTTATCAGTGTTCAATCAGAAATCATTCTTAATTCCATAAAAACATCTTGGAAGATTCTATATCAACAATTCACAATGTCAAAAGACACACTAGCCATGGGTTCCGAAACCAAACCTCCAATCCTATACAGAGGAAAGTTTGTGCAATGGAGGGAAAGGTTTTTAGAGTTCATAAGCTTTCATGATTTATCTGAGGAGATGCTGGCTTCACTGACGGAAGGTCCAGCCAGATTCTTTATAACAGCAGTACCAAACGACAATCCTCCAATAAATGAGAGAACAGAGTAGGTTACAACTGCTAATATGACAGAAGCTCAGAAAAGAAGAAAGTTAGGAGATAAAACAGCCCAAAAACTCCTGCTAATCTCAATTCCAAATGACATATACATAAGTCTGACAAACACAACCACAGCCAAATCCATCTGGGATGAGGTGTGCAAGCTAACGAGAGGGTCAGACAAAGCAACTACCAACATAGCAAGAAATAGCATGATGACATTTGAGAACTTTAGAGTAAGTGAAGGGGAGTTATTAGAGAATACATATTTGAGATTTGTAAACCTTGTCAGTGAGATGAAATGAAATGGGGTTACAAAGTCTAATCTGGATATCAATGTCAAAATTCTGAATGTTCTCAACCTGGAGTGAGACAAATACACCATGATAATCCTACAAACAAAGGAAATAGATGACATGAATTTTTCATATGGTTTTTGAGAACTTAAACAACTATCAAGAAGTTGTTTTAAGAAAAGTATCTGGAAAGAAGCAAGCTGAGAAAGCGACGATTGATCCACTGGCACTCCTGGCAGACAAAAAGTACAAGTACAAGTTGAAAAAGGAGAAGCGAGTGGTTATAAGCAGCTCTTCAGAATTTGAATCAACCGATTCGTCAGCAAACTCAGAGATAGAGGAAACGAAGAAGCACATGGCACTCCTGACGAAGGCATTCCAGAAGAAATTCTATCGCAAACCAACAAATAATGAAATGTGATTCAAGACAGGATCCAGAAAGTATGAGAAAAGTATAAAAAGTCTGGAGAAAGTAGTGGTAAAAAGTTTGAAAAATATGAGAAGCCTGAGAAATCTGCCAACAAAGAAGATGAGCAGAATTGTTACAACTGTGGTAAGCCAGACCATTTTGCTAGCGAATACAGATAGCCGGTAGTCAAGAATTCAGATTACTATACTCAGAAGGCTCTGCTAGCTAAACAAAAAAAGCTGGAAAAACTTTGATGCCGGAGGATGACCACTGGCTTCAACTGTCTGAAGACGAGGATATTCTGGATGAAGATGCTCACATTTGCCTGAAGTAAGAAATATTAAATGAAATTGAGCAAAGTGAATCTGCTATGGTCGAGGATGAATTATGGGTTGGGTTGACTGACGATGAAGAGGAAGAGAAAGAGAATACTCATTCAGAAATTGAGTTAAGAGAAGATGTGGCGTTAATGGCAACCAGAGGAGCTGAGTGCAGCAAAGCGCAGGAAGATGATGAATCAGAATCAGACACTTCAAAAAATTCAGTGTCACCAGAGGTACACTCTAATCCTGAATCTGCTGTAGATAACTCCTGTGATCTAGAACAAAAACTAGCTCATATGGCTTACATGCTGAAAAGATTTGAAAAATCTTTAAAAGCCGAGAAAAAGAATACTCATTTTTTGGAAAACAAGTTAAGACTTGAACATGCTTTAGTGGTAGATTTTTCCAAAGATAAGACATTCGCGTTAAAATCAATTGTTGACTTGGAAGAAAATAACAATGATCTTCAACTTGAGCATAAAAAGCTGAGTAACAATATTATAGATTTAACAAAAAAACTGAAATTAGCAGAATTAGAATCGGTAAATTATTTAGTTAAATATAATTCGATCTTTGTTGAAAGAACGAAACTTTATGAGAAAATCAAATCTTTAGAAGATGAGTTTCTTAAAAGAGGTCAAACAGATCAGACTATTCATTTGAATCAACCAAAAGACACTGATTTTTATAATTCAAAATCTGGAATTGGTTGTCAAAATCCTAAGTATCTAACAAAAGTTCCTGCTCACCAACTCTATATGACAATAGATACATGAATTTAGGATTGAAAATGATATTTTTTTTAAAGCTTCAGATGAGGTAGAATCAGCTGAAGATCTGAAAAGGTTGAGACAAGATAAAATGGAACTTAATCTGTATTATAACAATTGGAATGAAAGTTATAAAAAAAACCACCTAAATCAGAAGAGTATATTCAGACATATTCTGATAAAGATTTGTTTGAAAATACAACCTTCACTCAAAAGCCATATATTCCAAACTCAATTCTTGAGAAGATTAATTCTGATCTTGAGTTGAAAACTAAAACTTTTAAGAATGAAAAGGAAAAGCTTCAGGCTATTTGTCATGATTTAGAACTGAAACTTAAAGAACAACCTGAAATCAAATCTCAACCAGATCAGATATCTTCAATTAAACCTGAATTTATTAATTCTGAAAAAGAGTTTGATCTATATATGATCTCTGAATTCAATTCTTTCGAAGAAATGTTTGTCAAAACTGACGAATTTATAAAACCTCTGAATGACAAACAAGCTGACAAAACTAAAGGACCAGTTGGTATTTTGAAAAGAATACCTGCAGCTCCTAAGGTTGAATCAGTTCCATCACCTGGTTTACACCAAAAGGAGACAGCAAAAGTTTCTTTGGTTACTCCTAAATTTGAAAAATGTGAATCATCTTCGTCAAAGGTAACAAATGCAAAGAAAGCAGATGCTTCTAAAGGTAAGAAAGTTTTGCAGAATAAAGCCAATACTAAATCGACTAATTCTTGTTCTTCTATTATGTCAGATAATACTATGACAAGAACATCGAAGCAAGTATGGCGAAAGAAGCAAGTTGAAAGGAAAAAAGACAAGTTTTTAGAAAAGAGTGGAGAGTTAAAGATACTAGTATTACAGATAGGATTAGTTGTGTAGGGAATTCTGTCTGTAATAAATCAATTGTTAAACCATGTTCAAAATATTCTCGTGCTGAACTGTTATCTTTTAATTCTGCTAAATGTCATGCTTTGAATGTTAAATCATTGTATAATTCTGATATGTATGTATCGGTAGCAAAGAACAAGGTTCCCAATTTTAAACAGAAAAGGGATCCAAAGAAACAAATTTCAAAATCAGTTCCAAAAGAACTGTACAAAAATGGATACCCAAAAAGACTTTTAAAAAGTGGGTTCCGAAAACAAAGAAATTATTTGTTTATCTACCTGAATTGATACCACATGATTTACTGAAACCAAAAGTACCCAACTATAAGTGGGTACCTCACGTTTTACTTCGTCTTATAGGTAAATCATGTGTGGTACCTTGACTTTGAATGTTCCAAGCACATGACCGGACAGCAAGACACCCTCACAAATTTTGTGCACAAATTTTGTGGGACGGTCAGAATCGGAAACGATCAGTTCTATCTGATCAAAGGCTATGAAAGTCTGGAATATGATAAGATCACCATTCAGAAGGTGTTTTATGTAGATGGTCTTGGCCACAATTTGTTCAGTATTGGCCAATTGCGCGACAAAGGGTTGGAAGTCAATTTTAAGGCGAATAGGTGTAGCATAAGATCTTGGAAAGGGAAGGAAATCCTAGCTGGAACTAGGAAGATAAATTTGTAGACCATAGACTTAGCAAACATTAATCTGACAAATGATGTATTTCTATTGTCAAAGGCATCGTCAAAAGAATACTGGTTGTGGCATCGACTCTGTCTCATCTGAACATCAAAGAACTGACTAACCTTGCAAAAGGAGGTTTAGTAAAAGGTCTACCGACTCTCCGATTTCAAAAGGAGCAGTTGCGTGCCGTTTGTGAGAAAGGGAAGATGGTGAGGGCTTCACACAAATCAAAAGTTGAACATTCTTCAACTAGGACATTGGAGCTACTTCATATGGATTTATGCGGGCCAATGCAAGTATAAAGCATCAATAAGAAGAAGTATGTTTTGGTGATCGTTGATGATTATTCAAGATATACATGGGTGTTCTTCCTAAGATCCAACTCTGAAGCTACTGAGATGATAATTGACTTCATACGCAAGATACAAGTCAAGTTGCAGCTTTCTGTAATGGCATAAAGTTTAAGAACAAGTCCCTAGAGACATTTCTTAGTTCTGTTGGAATATCGCATCAATTTTCGGCTGCTCGTACCCCTCAACAAAACGGTGTAGTTGAACGACGAAACCGAACACTTGTTGAATCGGCTAGGACGATGCTAGCATATTCAAATCTGTCGCTGTTCCTTTCGGCTGAATATGTGGCTACTGCGTGTTTCACCCAGAATAGATCTATAATTAATAAAAGATTCGGAAAGACGCCTTATGAGCTGATTAATAAAAGAGTTCCTAATATCAAAGTTTTCGATGTCTTTGGTTGCAGGTGTTTTATCTTAAACGATAAACACAACTTGGGAAAATTCAATTAGAAAGCCGATGAAGGAATTTTCATTGGATACTCAAAAGAATCAGTGGCATTCCGAGTCTACAACAAATGCACAAAGACCGTCAACGAATGCGTCAACGTTAAATTTGATGAAGGCATCGTAATGGCTCCTGGACATACTAGTTCAGGAACCGAGTCTCAACAGACGACCATTATGAAGTCATCGGAGCTCAAAGAATATATGAATGATCTAAATAAATTGTTTAAAATTTTTTATGAAGACTACTTTGATAAGACCAAATCTGATGTTCCTATTTTGGTTCCTGACAGGGTTACTGAAGATCCTGTGCTAGTCTCTGATCATTCACAACCACCGATTTCTGGAGATACTGAAGAGATTTCAACCACTGATGTACACATTCCCTCTGAAAGTGTACATGTTGGGAAATATTCTAAGTATGTCAAGCTGTTAGTTAGATTTCTCAAACTGTTAGTAGATATTCTGTGTAAGTAAAAAGTTCAAGCTGTTAGTATGTCAAGCCAAATGTCCCTGTGCAGGAGGACACTCCTGCACAGAATATCCAAAGGGCACCCACTGAGGACACTCCCATCCTCAATTTGGAGGTGGACTTCCCAACAGAGGATGTCCATATGGGTTCTGTGGCTGACACTACTGCTGTTTCTGCACAAGAGGCACAGGACAGTGTCAACATTATTAAGACCACACCCATGGTAACAGAGGGTGTGCAAGCACCTTCTGGAAGTCCCCAGAACCAAGAAGTAAGGGGCCTAGAGGTTTCTACTTCTGAAATTTCTGCCAGTGATAGATCACAAGCATCACACTCTTTTGCTGATCATGAGGTTAGTCTGCAACTTATGCTTTTGACGGATCATCAGCTGAAACCTGTTGTAGCAATGTTGGAATACTATCAGTCCATTATTGCTGCACAGGGGGCACAAATCATATCACTTCAACAGACAGAAGCTGCTCAGAATCAGAGAACAGGCTATCTTCATAAGGGGTTCACCCTTTGTGGAAATTAGATCATTCAATTTGAGAGGATGATTCGAACCCTAATGGCTAAGGTTGTAGGTCCTCCTGACCAAACCAATGCACCAAAAAGGGGGAGAATCAGGAGATCCCTAGTTCAGTCCAAGCAGCTCCAACTCCTTCTCCGATAGTCCAAGATTCTAGGCTAACAGTCCCAACAGCTACTCAAGCTATTTCCCTAGAAACTCAAGCTGCTCCCATAAGAACAACATGAGTTGTTATCAGAGAAGCCAGTCAAGCTCCTGCCAGTACAGTCCAAGCTACATCTTCTGCAACAAAGGATAAGGTCAAGGGCATCCTCATAGAATCTCCAAAGCACAAATTTTCATCTAGAGATGCCCAGGTTGCTCATGATGCTGAATTTGCAATACAGTTAGTAGAAGAACAGGATGAACTTCTGGACCAGCAAACCCATGCCCCAATGCAAGATGATGAAACCTTAGGTGATTACCTAAGAGGGTTTGTGGTCAAACAGAATGAAAGGAAAAGGAAAATGCCAACAGGGCATTCAAAGGCTGAGCACAAAAAGTTTTTGATCAATTTTGCCTATTCAGTTGGGATTCAAAAGAAGATGGGTCAGTCAATGAATACAGAGAGGCTGCAAGAAATTCATGATAAGGAGATGGAAAAACGAAAAATAGCCAAAGTCTCCCATCAAGTCCAAAGCCAGAAGGAACCAAGTCAAGCTGTTGCAAGTGAACCAGCTCCACCTGTTCAAGCTGTTGCTACTAATACTCAATCAGAAGCAATCTCTCAAGCAAAGCTTGATTCAGGTGAAAAAGGTGTTGTTTGAACATCATCTTCAGAAGGTAATGGAAATTGAAAAGACCCTCGACCAGCATGACTTCTCAAAACCTCCTATTACATACTGATATGCTAAGTCAATGGATGACATTGACTTAAAATATCATTTTGTAGTCTGAAGAGAAGCTGGTCCTGAGGAAGAATATAAGAGTATAATGCATATAGTCCAAGGGATGACAAGAGATGAGCTTACTAGAATGCATCATGTTGGATCTGTGAGTCAAGTCAGGTCTTCACTTCCACAGGTCAAACATGCTATAAAAGATTTAAAAAGCATTTTTGATCCAGTGTCAATAAGAAAAGATATAGAAGATGCCAAGGAGATGAAGATTGCACAGGTTGATCTGTATGTAAAATCAAAGACATACAGACTCAGATTTGCAAATGGATCCAGCATGTTCTTCAATTTTGAATTTTTTGATCTTTCAAGAGCATGGTTGGTACAGATGAGCTCAGTGAAGATGTATATATTGTGATAGAGAAGATTTGAAAAGAGAATTTTTGAAGGCAGTTAATCAGAAACTTTCACAATTGTAAGTTTTTGGATGCCTTAGTTTGTAGATAACAGTTTACTTTGTTTTATTTCCTTATTTGTATAGAAACTTAAAGTCTTGTATAAAGAATTTAAGTTAGGGGGAGATTGTTGGGAAATATTCTAAGTATGTCAAGCGGTTAGTTAGACTTCTCAAACTGTTAGTAGATTTTCTATGTAAGTACAAAGTTCAAGCTGTTAGTTGTAGAAGTTCGAGCTGCTAGTTCAAAAATTCAAGCTGCCAGTGTTTACACTCAGGCTGCTCAGCAGATAGACTTCAAGCTGCTAAAGAGCTCAATAAACAGAAAGTGCTGATATTCAGGAAAAAGATATATTTTGAAGATTCAAGTATTATCTACTATCAGAGAAATCAGAGTTTATCAAGGAAACAAATCAGAAAGCAGTATATATACATAGAATAGTGTTTTCTATTGTAAGTCTGCACGTACAAGTTTATTCAGTTGTAATTTGCTTTTCTAATTAAGTTTTCATAAGCCTCTAAGGTTGTAAAAACCCTAAGAACAATCTGTGTTCTTCGTCTAATCAAACACATTAGAGGTGATTGTAATAATTGAGTTTGGAAATACAAGTGACTTTTGATTATTGATTGTGTTTAGGTGATTGTTTGTTTTGAAAGCTTTTCTAAAACAGTTAAGTGTTATTACGCAAACTTCTTAATTGGACTTTGATTCAGTACAAGGTTATTGGTTTATGCTCTGATTAATTCATACCAAATAATCTTAGGTAGATTTTTTTTAACTTGACAAGTGGTATCAGAGCCACAGGTCGTTCTTTGTTTTCAAAGTCAGAAGCTTTCTTTTACAAATTTTAATTTTCTGCAATGGAATTTGATAATAGCAGGAGTGGATCTGGGCAAGGACTCAAAGTGCCTATGCTCAAACCCAATGAGTTTGAGATGTGGAAACTCAGGATTCAACATCACATTCAATTTATTGACTATGCCATTTGGGAAGCTATTTTTGAATTTCCTCCTGTGGTTGATTCTGAACTTGATGCTGAGGGCAAGCCCATAAAAACTCCTCCAAAAACTGAACTTGAAAGAAAGGTTAGAATGACTGAACTGAAAGCTCTTACACTTTTACAGATAGCCATTCCTAATGCTTATCAACATCAATTTAAGAAATTTTATACTGCTCATTCCCTTTAGGTTGCTTTAGAGAAAAAATTTGCTGGCAATGCTAGCACCAAACGGAATCAGAAAGATCTTCTGAAACAGCAGTATGAAAATTTTTCTTGTGGCAAGAATGAAAACCTTACTTAATAAATTGATAGGTGAATTGGAGAGTGCCAAAGTCAGCTTGGATCAAGATGAAGTCAACAGAAAATTCCTTAGATTACTTGGTAATGAGTGGACAGTCTATGCTGCCCAATGGAGAACAAAAGAAACTCTTTATGAAATAGAGTTGGATGATCTTTACAACAGCCTGAGAGTATTTGAAACTGAGATTAAAAACAAAAAGAAATCCTTTTCATACAATCATAACACTGCTCTGCTATCATCAACATTCACTGATAAATCTAACTGTTGTGATTCCTTTTCAGGTGTTGATGGTAACCCTACTGAAGGTCATTATGAAGCTTTTGTTGCTAATGATGGACTGTTTGCTCTACATCCATCCAGATGATCTAAAAGAGATGGATTTGAAATGGCAGCATGCAATGCGGACTCTGAGGGCTAAAAGGTTTCTGAAAAGAATTGGCAGATCTAACTTCCAAGCCAGACCAGAAGGGAAACCAACATTTGATAAATCCAAAGTTGAATGCTTCAAATGTCACAAGCTTGGTCACTTTGCCAGAGAATGCAGATCCCAAGGTCAACAGCCCCCAAGACCCCAGCAAACCAATCAAGCTTCATCATCACAAGCACTTGTCTCTCAAGAAGACAATGTATTTGAATGGAGTGATCAGACAGAGGAAGAGTTTCAAAATCAAGCTCTAATGGCAGAAACATCAAATGTCACCTCCACTGAACTACCATCTGAGGTAAATGCTAAACTCTGCTCTCAAACATGCACAAATATGGTTAAAAAGTACAGAGTTCATAATGAGAGCCTGTGCAAAACCCTAGCTAAGATGGAAGAAAGGAGATATGAATACATGCAGGCCATAGAAGATCTTGAAAAACAGATCAATGACTATAAGGATAATGAGATTCAAATGGGACATGATAGAACATATCATGAGTGGGAGAAAAAGAAGCTGAATAAGAAAATAGAGTCAATAAAATAAGAAATTAGATGAGGCGGAACAGAAGGTGTTAGAAGCTAATAAGAAAATAGAATCTGTCAATATCGATCTAAGCAAATTCAAATTGGCAAATCAAAAGCTGGAACACCTAATGGACATTCAATTTAAAGATAGGGTAAAATCTCAGCTCAATCCCAAAGAAAGTATAGGATATAGAGCCACTCCACCTCCATAAAACAACAAATACATTCATCCAATGAGTGAAGTTGCTGATAGGCTTGTCAATGAACCATTAGATGAGTCTATGACCACTGTAGATCCTATCCTTGAAAACAGTCCTGAATCTAAAGCAGATCTGATTCAAATGGAAAACTATGAGTACCAAGAAGTTGAGAAAGAACACGAAACCATGAGTGCCCATACAGAAGCTCCTAACCCCACTAAGAAAGGAAAAGAGAAGATGAGTGTATGCCATGCTACTCCACATGTTTCTGTACCTTCTAACTATAACACTGCGTCTTCCTCAAAAAAATCATAAAAAGGGTAAGCCTGTTCCAATCTGCACATGCCAAAAGCATGGTGTCCAAAAGCTTCCCAAGCAACAGCAGGTAAGGGGAAATCAAAGGAACAAGAACTAGTTATGGTCCAATAAAACTGGTTCTCCAATCCAAACTGTCAAAAAATATTTCCATTGTGGTAGGAAAAACCATTTGGCCAGACATTGCTTGTACAAACCATCTGTTGCAAAACATACAGTGGTTCAGAAACAGGCATCTGTTGAACACACAAAAAATCTTAAGGTCAAACCACCTGTTGCACCAGTTCCAAAGAAAACAGTTGATCACAGGTTTTTAAAAGTCAATAAAAAATAGTCCACACACCAAAAACAAATTTTGGGAAAACCCAAATCAAACTTTAAATAGATATGGTGTGTTAAAGGCAAAAAATCAGATGAAACTGTTGATACAAATGTTGAAACTGCCAGGCCTAAAGTTGGAACTGTTAGTGCAAATTCTGAAGCTGTTAGTACTAAACACTCAGTTCAAACTGCTAGGCTTAATATTAGGACTGGTGATGGATCATCTGAGACTGTTACTGCAAAGGTTGGACAAAACAACTGGATACCTCATGTCATAACTAAATACTCTCCACAGAACCCATCTGTGGATCTCACTAAGTATAAGAAGTTAAAGACAGTGTTTAGTTCTGTCAATGCACAAGGACAACCCAAAACTAACTTGGTTTGGGTTTACTCCACTACTAACAAAGGTGGGTTTGTTGCGTTTGGAGGAAATTCCAAGAGAGGTAAGGTCACAGGTAAAGGTACTGTCAAATCAGGCAATATGCTTTTCAATGATGTTTTATATGTTGAACAGCTGAAGTACAATCTCTTAAGTGTGTCTCAAATCTGTGATAAACAAAACATTGTTGTATTCACAGATTGTGAGTGCATGGTTCTTTCAAAAGATTTTAAAATACCTGAAAATCTTGTTTTACTTAGAACACCAAGAAAGGACAATGTCTACAGTTTGGACACAGATCTTTTATCCAAATCAAGTACTTTAAGTTGTTTGATATCTAAAGCATCATCAAATGAGTCTGCTCTTTCGCACAGAAGGATGTGTCACATGAACTTCAAATCTATGAATTTTCTAGTCAAAAAGAATTTGGTAAGAGGTTTACCACGAAAGGAGTTCATATCTGATAATCATTGTGTAGCATGTCTTAAAGGCAAGCAACACAAATCTTCTCATAAGGCCAAAGAAGTAAATTCAATCTCATCTGCTCTTCATCTTATTCATATGGATCTCTTTGGTCCAACATCTGTTTTGAGTTTGAATAAAAGGGCTTACTGTTTAGTCATTGTTGATGATTTCACCAGATTCACTTGGGTACATTCTTAGGTCTAACGATGAAACTGCTGAGCTAGTTAAATCATATATTCTTAAGATAGAAAACCAATCCAACTTAAAAGTTAAGGTGATAAGATCAGACAATGGAACTGAGATTAAAAACCATATCCTAAACAGTTTCTATGAGTCTAAAGGTATTTCTAGGCAATATAGTGCACCAAGAACACCACAGCAAAATGGTGTAGCTGAAAGAAAGAACAGAATTTTAATTGAGGCTGCTAGAACCATGCTAGCTGATTCCATACTGCCAATGACCTTTTGGGCAGAGGCAGTTAATACAGCTTGTTATGTTCTAAATAGGGTTCAGGTTGTTCAATCACAAGGGAAAACTCCATATGAGTTATTCCATCATAGAGTCACCTTAATAGCCTTTCTAACGTCCTTTGGCTGTTCATGCACCATTCTTCACACTAAGACTCACTTAGGAAAGTTTGAAAGTAAGGCTGAAGAAGGTTTCTTTATAGGATATTCCACTCAAAGTAAAGCCTATAAAGTATATAACAGTGTGTCTAAAACCATTGAAGAAAGTGCAAATGTTGAATTTAATGATAATACTGCAAATGTCAAAGGCACTGGTCCTGATTGGTTGTTTGATTTAGACTCACTAACTAATTCTCTGAGCTTTGTTGAGTATACTGTAGAAACTGATGAAAACAGGGTTGAAGCTGCCAACACAACTATCATGCTGGTAGCACAAATGTTCAAGCTGTTGGCACAAAGTTTCACACTGTTGAAGATTCTGATCAATGGAATGAGTATACGGTTATACCACTGCTATCTTGTGACCCACCAGGGGTACTGGATGTCCAACATGATTCAAATTCAAATTCTGAAGTGCCAATCCCAAGTCCTGATTGAACAGCTCCATCACAAAGGGAAACAGTCCCAGATTCTAGTCAAGCTGTTCCAGAAGCTGAACCATCAAGTGGTCCTAAAGGAGATGATACAAATCTAGGTACTTCTTTTCAGACAGACAGAGAGCCAACACTTAGAGTGCACAAGTATCATCATCTCAATCAGATAATGGGTGATCCACGCACTCTTGTGCAGACAAGGACAATGGTTCACAAAGAGTCTACTGATACTGAATCAGCAGTTCCAGAATTCAGTCTAGCTGCCTTTGAACATGCCTGTTTCATGTCACAGTTAGAACCTAAAAAGGCATCAGAGGCTTTGAAAGATCCATCTTGGATTAAAGCAATGCAGGAAGAACTTCTACAAATCAAAATGTATGGACTCTAGTTGATCTTCCTAAAGGAAAGAGAGCAATTCGTACAAGATGGGTTTTCAGAAACAAGAAGGATGAGAGAGGGATAGTCATCAAGAACAAAGCAAGATTGGTAGCACAGGGATACACTCAAGAAGAAGGAATAGACTATGATGATGTTTTTGCTCCAGTGGCAAGAAATGAAGCCATCAGACTGTTCCTAGCCTATGCAAGCTTCAAAGGGTTTAAAGTGTATCAAATGGATGTGAAGTCTGCTTTCCTGTATGGCACAATTGAAGAAGAGGTCTATATGTGTCAACCTCTTGGATTTGAGGACTACAAGTATCCAGACAGAGTCTACAAATTGGACAAAGCCCTCTATGGACTCCACCAAGCCCCTAGAGCAAGGTATGACACTCTGTCATCATACCTTCTACAGAATGGATTCAAAAGAGGTACTCTGGAGAAAACATTGTTCACAAAGTCCATCAAATCTGAAATTCTGCTTGTTCAAACCTATGTTGATGATATTATCTTTGGGTCAACCAATGACAGTCTGTGCAACGAGTTTGAGGTATTGATGCACAAAAAGTTTCAAATGAGTTCAATGGGGGAACTCACCTTCTTTCTAGGATTGCAGGTCAAGCAGAAGCCTACAGGGCTTTTCATAAGTCAATCAAAGTATGTTAAAGACATACTGGAAAAGTTTGGTTACAAAGATACCAAAGTTGCAAGTACTCCAATGGACACTCACAAGCAGCTTGATGCAGACAAAGATGGAGTAGATGTGGACATTCACCTATACAGATCCTTGATAGGTTCACTTATGTATCTCACATCTTCTAGACCTGATATAATGTTTGCTGTCTGTGTTTGTGCCAGGTTTCAATTTGCTCCAAAGCACTCACACTTGTTTGCTGTTAAGAGAATCTTTAGATATCTCAAAGGCCAACCACATTTGGGCCTCTGGTATCCTAAAGATTCTCCTCTTGAACTAACAGCCTATTCTGACAGTGATTATGGAGGATGCAACATTGACAGAAAGTCCACAACTGGTGGATGTCAATATCTAGGAGCAAGATTGGTCTCTTGGTAGTGCAAAAAGCAAACAACTGTCTCCACCTCATCTACTGAAGCAAAAAATGTAGCAGCTCAGCTGCTGTTCCCAAGTGATGTGGATTCAGAATCAACTGAGAGACTTTGGTATGAATTTCCTATCCACTCCTATTTACAGTGACAAGTCAAGTGCAATTAGCATTGTACAAAATCAAGTGAAATTCCCCAAAACAAAGCATATAGACATCAGATTTCATTTTATAAGGGACTGTAATGAGAAGAAATTAATCCAAGTTATCAAAATTCATACTGATGATCAATTAGCTGATCTATTTACAAAACCATTTGATGTAGGAAGATTCACCTTCCTAGTATCAAATATTGGCATGGTTAATATGGATTAATTTGTTTTTCTTTATTCTCTGTTATTTTATGTAAATTATATCTATTACATATGTTTGATTAAGGGGGAGATACTGTTCCATTAGAATATGCTTACTTCTCAACTAACAGCTTGAGTCTTTTCTCAAGCCGCTAGTTTATTTTCTCGGACTGTTAGTTGTTTCACTTGATCTTTGAAAGTGTGCAGGGTAATTTGGTAACTTCCATAAGTGTGTGCGCAGGATTAGATATTTTCGAAACCTTTAAAGGTTCCAGTTTTGTTCAATTGTAACTACCAGTTGCAAAATATCTTCCACGAGCTTTCTTTTCCCTCTGAGCGATTCACACACACTTCTCTGAAACCCTAAAATCACCGATTGATCGTCAATGAAGTTTGTCAAAGAACATAACTGTCTCCCCTATTCTCTCAAACACACTGACCTTCAACCATTCCACGATATGATGGACTTCCTTAGAAGTTCCCACATTCATCATGCTCTCACCATAAACCCCACAATTTACATATCTCATATAGAGCAATTTTGGAAACATGCCTCTGTCCAATCCATTAATGGAGTCACTTCTTTGACGTCCAAGATTGATGGAACCACTGTCACCATCACTGAGGATCTCATACGCCAACACTTGCATCTTCAAGATGCCACATGTATAACTGATCTTTCTCTTGCTGCCTTACATGAAGGCCTTTTTGCTATAGGGTATAGGGGCCCTACTGATTCTTATACTTTCTTTAAAACTAATTTTGCCCCTAAGTGGAAATATCTTGTTCATATTATCCAGCAATGTATTAGCCCTAAAAGAACTGGTTGGTCTGAATTTTCTTCAAACATAGCCACTGCCTTAGTGTGTTTATCTGCAGGCCAACAGTTCAATTTTTCTAATATGATTTTCCAGGGTATGTTAAGGCATCATGCCCTAAAGCATGGGAAATTTTCGATGTATCCTAGATTTTTGGCTGAAATTATTGCAAGAACTTGCAGTAATATCAATATACATAAAAGGATTCATGTTTCCCAAAGGCACTCTTTACCTACAATAAAACGTCTTCTAAAAACAAGTGCCAATTTTTTGAGTGTAGAAGTCCCATTGCCTTCTGCAATGTTGGGCATCAATCCACCAAACAGTGGAAAGGGTCCTGAGCAGGCCCAGCCTAACATCACTGCTTCACCTCCAGGACCCCAACCCACTCCACATGATACAAATACTCCTTCTGATCCTTCTATCAAACCCACATCCCCACTTATACTATACAAAAGAAAAAGGGTTTCAGGAGCTCGTACCTCCTCAGCCCAAATACAAGAGCCAAATGTCCGTGTGCAGGAGGACACTCCTGCACGGAATATCCAAAGGGCACCCACTGAGGACACTCCCATCCTCAATTTGGAGGTGGACTTCCCAACAGAGGATGTCCATATGGGTTCTGTGGCTGACACTACTGCTGTTTCTGCACAAGAGGCACAGGACAGTGTCAACATTATTAAGACCACACCCATGGCAACAGAGGGTGTGCAAGCACCTTCTGGAAGTCCCCAGAACCAAGAACAAAGGGGCCCAGAGGTTTATACTTCTGAAATTCCTGCCAGTGATAGATCACAAGCACCACACTCTTTTGATGATTTTGAGGCTAGTCTGCAACTTATGCTTTTGACGGATCCTCAGCTGAAACCTGTTGTAGCAATGTTGGAATATTATCAGTCCATTATTGCTGCACAGGGGGCACAAATCATATCACTTGAACAGACAGAAGCTGCTCAGAATCAGAGAATAGATTATCTTTATAAGGGGTTCACCCTTTGTGGAAATAAGATCATTCAATATGAGAGGATGATTCGAACCCTAATGGCTAAGGTTGTACGTCCTCCTGACCAAACCAATGCATCCAAAAAGGGGGAGAATCAGGAGATCCCTAGTTCAGTCCAAGCAGCTCCAACTCCTTCTCCAACAGTCCAAGATTCTAGGCAAACAGTCCCAACAGCTACTCAAGCTGTTACCCTAGAAACTCAAGCTGCTCCCATAAGAACAACAGTAGTTGTTATCAGAGAAGCCAGTCAAGGGCCTGCCAGTACAGTCCAAGCTACATCTTCTGCAACAAAGGATAAGGGCAAGGGCATCCTCATAGAATCTCCAAAGCACAAATTTTCATCTAGAGATGCCCAGGTTGCTCATGATGCTGAATTTGCAATAGAGTTAGCAGAAGAAGAGGATGAACTTCTGGACCAGCAAACCCATGCCCCAATGCAAGATGATGAAACCTTAGGTGATTACCTAAGAGGGTTTGTGGTCAAACAGAATGAAAGGAAAAGGAAAATGCCAACAGGGCATTCAAAGGCTGAGCACAAAAAGTTATTGATCAATTTTGCCTATTCAGTTGGGATTCAAAAGAAGATGGGTCAGTCAATGAATACAGAGAGGCTGCAAGAAATTCATGATAAGGAGATGGAAAAACGAAAAATAGCCAAAGTCTCCCATCAAGTCCAAAGCCAGAAGGAACCAAGTCAAGCTGTTGCAAGTGAACCAGCTCCACCTGTTCAAGCTGTTGCTACTAATACTCAATCAGAAGCAATCTCTCAAGCAAAGCTTGATTCAGGTGAAAAAGGTGTTGTTTGAACATCATCTTCAGAAGGTAATGGAAATTGAAAAGACCCTCGACCAGCATGACTTCTCAAAACCTCCTATTACATACTGGTATGCTAAGTCAGTGGATGACGTTGACTTAAAATATCATTTTGTAGTCAGAAGAGAAGCTGGTCCTGAGGAAGAATATAAGAGTATAATGCATATAGTCCAAGGGATGACCAGAGATGAGCTTACCACAGGTCAAGCAGGCTATAAAAGATTTAAAAAGCATTTTTGATCCAGAATCAATAAGAAAAGATATAGAAGATGCTAAGGAGATGAAGATTGCACAGGTTGATCTGTATGTAAAATCAAAGACATACAGACTCAGATTTGCAAATGGATCCAGCATGTTTTTCAATTTTGAATTTTTTGATCTTCCAAGAGCATGGTTGGTACAGATGAGCTCAGTGAAGATATATTGTGATAGAGAAGATTTGAAAAGAGAATTTTTGAAGGCAGTTAATCAGAAACTTTCACAATTGTAAGTTTTTGGATGCCTTAGTTTGTAGATAACAGTTTTACTTTGTTTTATTTCCTTATTTGTATAGAAACTGAAAGTTCGTATAAATAATTTAAGTTAGGGGGAGATTGTTGGGAAATATTCGAAGTATGTCAAGCTGTTAGTTAGATTTCTCAAACTGTTAGTAGATTTTCTGTGTAAGTACAAAGTTCAAGCTATTTGTTGTAGAAGTTCGAGCTGCTAGTTCAAAAATTCAAGCTGCCAGTGTTTAGACTCAGGCTGCTCAACAGATAGACTTCAAGCTGCTCAACAGCTCAATAAACAGAAAGTGCTGATATTCAGGAAAAGATATATTTTGAAGATTCAAGCATATCTACTATCAGAGATCAGAGTTTATCAAGGAAACAAATCAGAAAGCAGTATATATACATAGAATAGGTTTCTCTATTCTAAGTCTGCACATACAAGTTTATTCAGTTGTAATTTGCTTTTCTAATTAAGTTTTCATACGCCTCTAAGGTTGTAAAAACCCTAAGAACAATCTGTGTTCTTCTTCTAATCAAACAGATTAGAGGTGATTGTAATCATTGAGTTTGGAAATACAAGTGACTTTTGATTATTGATTGTCTTTATGTGATTGTTTGTTTTAAAAGCTTTTCTAAAACAGTTAAGTGTTATTCCGCAAACTTCTTAATTGGACTTTGATTCAATACAAGGTTATTGGTTTATACTCTGATTAACTCAAACCAGTTAATCTTAGGTAGCGTTTTTTTTTATCTTGACAAGTGGTATCAGAGCCACAGGTCGTTCTTTGTTTTCAAAGTCAGAAGCTTTCTTTTACAAAATTTTAATTTTCTGCAATGGAATTTGATAATAGCAGGAGTGGATCTGGGCAAGGACTCAATGTGCCTATGCTCAAATCTAATGAGTTTGAGATGTGGAAACTCAGGATTCAACAGCACATTCAATTTATTGACTATGCCATTTGGGAAGCTGTTGAATTTCCTCATGTAGTTGATCCTGAACTTGATGCTGAGGGCAAGCCCATAAAAACTCCTCCAAAAACTGAACTTGAAAGAAAGGCTATAATGAATGAAGTGAAAGCTCTTACACTTTTACAGATAGCCATTCCTAATGCTTAGCAACATCAATTTAAGAAATTTTATACTGCTCATTCCGTTTAGGTTGCTTTAGAGAAAAGATTTGCTGGCAATGCTAGCACCAAACGGAATCAGAAAGATCTTCTGAAACAGCAGTATGAAAATTTTTCTTGTGGCAAGAATGAAAACCTTACTCAAATCTTTGACAGGTTTAATAAACTGATAGGTGAATTGGAGAGTGCCAAAGTCAGCTTGGATCAAGATGAAGTCAACAGAAAATTCCTTAAATCACTTGGTGATGAGTGGACAGTCTATGCTGCCCAATGGAGAACAAAAGAAACTCTTTATGAAATAGAGTTGGATGATCTTTACAACAGCCTGAGAGTGTTTGAAACTGAGATTGAAAACAAAAAGAAAATCTTTTCATACAATCATAACACTGCTCTGCTATCATCAGCATTCACTGATAAATCTAACTGTTGTGATTCCTTTTCAGGTGCTGATGGTACCCTACTGAAGGTCATTATGAAGCTTTTGTTGCTAATGATGGACTGTTTGCTCTACATCCATCCAGATGATCTAGAAGAGATGGATTTGAAATGGCAGCATGCAATGCTGACTATGAGGGCTAAAACGTTTCTGAAAAGAATTGGCAGATCAAACTTCCAAGCCAGACCAGAAGGGAAACCAACATTTGATAAATCCAAAGTTGAATGCTTCAAATGTCACAAGCTTGGTCACTTTGCCAGAGAATGCAGATCCAAAGGTCAACAGCCCTTAAGACCCCAGCAAACCAATCAAGCTTCATCATCACAAGCACTTATCTCTCAAGAAGACAATGTATTTGACTGGAGGGATCAGACAGAGGAAGATTTTCAAAATCAAGCTCTAATGGCAGAAACATCAAATGTCACCTCCACTGAACTACCATCTGAGGTAAATGCTAAACTATGCTCTTAAACATGCAAAAATATGGTTAAAAAGTACAGAGATCATAATGAGAGCCTGTGCAAAACTCTAGCTAAGATGGAAGAAAGGAGATATGAATACATGCAGGCCATAGAAGATCTTGAAAAACAGATCAATGACTATAAGGATAATGAGATTCAAATGGGACATGATAGAACATATCATGAGTGGGAGAAAAAGGAGCTGAATAAGAAAATAGAGTCCCTAAATAAGAAATTAGATGAGGCTGAACAGAAGGTGTTAGAAGCTAATAAGAAAATAGAATCTGTCAATATCGATCTAGGCAACTTCAAATTGGCAAATCAAAAGCTGGAACACCTAATGGACGTTCAATTTAAAGATAGGGTAAAATCTCAGCTCAATCCCAAAGAAGGTATAAGATACAGAGCCACTCCACCTCCATACAACAACAAATACATTCATCCAATGAGTGAAGTTGCTGATAGGCTTGTCAATGAACCTTTAGATGAGTCTATGACCACTGTAGATCCTATCCTTGAAAACAGTCCTGAATCTAAAGCAGATCTGATTCAAAATGAAAACTATGAGTGCCAAGAAGTTGAGGAAGAACACAAAACCATGAGTGCACATACAGAAGCTCCTAACCCCACTAAGAAAGGAAAAGAGAAGATGAGTGTATGCCATGCTACTCCACATGTTTCTGTACCTTTTAACTGTAACACTGCATCTTCCTCAAAAAAATCATAAAAAGGGTAAGCCTGTTCCAATCTGCACATGCCAAAAGCATGGTGTCCAAAAGTTTCCCAAGCAACAGCAGGTAAGGGGAAATTAAAGGAACAAGAACCAGTTATGGTCCAATAAAACTGGTTCTCCAATCCAAACTGTCAAAAAATGTTTCCATTGTGGCAGGAAAAACCATTTGGCCAGACATTGCTTGTACAAACCATCTGTTGCAAAACATACTGTGGTTCAGAAACAGGCATTTGTTAAAGACACAAAAAATGTTAAGGTCAAACCACCTGTTGCACCAGTTCCAAAGAAAACAGTTGATCACAGGTTTTCAAAAGTCAATAAAAAACAGTCCACACACTAAAAACAAGTTTTGGCAAAACCCAAATCAAACTTTAAACAGATATGGTGTGTTAAAGGCAAAAAATCAGATGAAACTGTTGATACAAATGTTGAAACTGCAAGGCCTAAAGTTGAAACTGTTAGTGCAAATTCTGAAGCTGTTAGTACTAAACACTCAGTTCAAACTGCTAGGCTTAATATTGGGACTGGTGATGGATCATCTGAGACTGTTACTGCAAAGGTTGGACAAAACAACTGGATACCTCATGTCATAAATAAATACTCTCCACAGAACCCATCAGTGGATCTCACTAAGTATAAGAAGTCAAAGACAGTGTTTAGTTATGTCACTGCACAAGTACAACCCAAAACCAACTTGGTTTGGGTTTACTCCACTACTATCTAAGATTTTATTTGTGCAGGGCAACCACAGGTCACAACATAAAACAAGATGGCATTTGGACAGTGGATGCTCTAGGCACATGACAGACAACTCTGATTGCCTGTCAAAGTTCATAGGCTTTGAAGGTTGGTTCGTTGCATTTGGAGGAAATTCCAAGGAAGGTAAGGTCATAGGTAAAGGTACGGTCAAAGCAGGCAATATGCTTTTCAATGATGTTTTATATGTTGAACAGCTGAAGTACAATCTCTTAAGTGTGTCTCAAATCTGTGATAAACAAAAATTGTTGTATTCACAGATTCTGAGTGCATTGTTCTTTCAAAAGATTTTAAAATACCTGAAAATCTTGTTTTACTTAGAACACCAAGAAAGGACAATGTCTACTGTTTGGACACAAATCTTTTATCCAAATCAAGTACTTCAAGTTGTTTGATATCTAAAGCATCATCAAATGAGTCTGCTCTTTGGCCCAGAAGGATGTGTCACATGAACTTCAAAGCTATGAATTTTCTAGTCAAAAAGAATTTGGTAGGAGGTTTACCACAAAAGAAGTTCATATGTGATGATCATTGTGTAGCATGTCTTAAAGGCAAGCAACACAAATCTTCTCATAAGCCCAAAGAAGTAAATTCAATCTCATCTGCTCTTCATCTTTTTCATATGGATCTCTTTGGTCCAACATCTGTTTTGAGTTTGAATAAAAGGGCTTATTGTTTAGTCATTGTTGATGATTTCACCAGATTCACTTGGGTATACTTTCTTAGGTCTAAAGATGAAACTGCTGAGCTAGTTAAATCATTTATTCTTAAGATAGAAACCCAATCCAACTTAAAAGTTAAGTTGATAAGATCAGACAATGGAACTGAGTTTAAAACCATATCCTAAACAGTTTCTGTGAGTCTAAAGGTATTGCTAGGCAATATAGTGCACCAAGAACACCACAGCAAAATGGTGTAGCTGAAAGAAAGAACAGAACTTTAATTGAGGCTGCTAGAACCATGCTAGCTGATTCCAAACTGCCAATGACCTTTTGGACAGAGGCAGTTAATACAGCTTGTTATGTTCTAAATAGGGTTAAGGTTTTTCAATCACAAAGGAAACTCCATATGAGTTATTCCATCATAGAGTCCCCTTAATAGCCTTTCTAAAGTCCTTTGGCTGTTCATGCACCATTCTTCACACTAAGACTCACTTAGGAAAGTTTGAAAGTAAGGCTGAAGAAGGTTTCTTTGTAGGATATTCCACTCAAAGCTGTAACATCCCTATTATTCAATAATATGAAATTTGCAATTTTAAGGACTTAATCATTATGTTAATGGAATATTATATCAATTTAAGTTAATTTCGATCATATTATCAGTTAAATGAGAAAAATACGAAGTTGAGGGGTATAATGTGCAAATAGAGCAAAATAGAGAATAAAAGAAAGAAAACCTTTCATTTTCAAACATTCACTCTCTCATTACTCTCTCTCTCTCTACCGAATTCTCTCTCTCTACTCTCTCTTTCTCTCGGCTTCACTCCAAGAACACACAAGAATCAACAAATTTCAAGTGCAAAAGTTGGATACAAGTTGCAATTTAGGAACTATAATTGCTACAACAAACGATTTGAGGTAAGAATCACTCAAAACTTGCAATTTATGATGTTTTGGTTCGGTTTTTATAGAATACCGAATTCTAAGATTAGTGATGCAAATGATGTTGCATGTTAGATATTATTGTCGAAATGTTAAAATTGAGCATGTATAATGGAGTGTACCAAGTTTCAAAATCAGATTCATTGTCTAAGTTTGATTTTGGAATTAGTGTGTGTTTTAGTGTGTGTGTTCATCGAGACTTGTAGAAAAATGGACTCAAATGGGTTATTCTTGGTACATTATGACATATTATAAGTTGAAATAGTGTTTCTAAGTTCATATTTACTATTTTAGTTACTGAAACATGCAAAAATGGTCCAAATATAATTTCTGGAAAATATTGGAAAATTTCTAAGTATGAACTCGGACCCTGTCCCATTTCGGACCAACACCAATTCGGTCCTGTACATCCGAGTTCGGACCCTACACCCAATTCGGATCCACCAATTTCGGACCATAAACAATCCGGATTCATCCTAATTCGGACCCCATACCCATTTCGGATCTTACCCCCATTTCGGATCACCCCAATTCGGATCACCTAGCCTATTTCGGACCATCCGAATTCGGATGTGGTCCGAAATCAAACCCAATTACACTTAATTTTCAGAATACCAGTTTTATGCAATTACTGACACAAATTCACTATTACACTTGCATTACAGATCATTGTGGTGTTATGAAAACACACATTGATTCAGAGACAAGTTACACAATACCAATCACTGTGAGTAACAGATTGTCATTCTAACATTTATTGTTTTTGCATTCATGTTTATATATACAATGGCATGTTCACATTGTTCATATACATCATTTGGCACTCGTACATGATTTGTTGTTATGATGCACACTCGTACTTGACATGTAATACACATGTAGCCAGCGTTCATTTGAAAGTGCATCTATTTACATCATGCTTGCACTGCATGATCATTACTTCACAATCTGATGCGACCTGGACTGGGGCTGACAGTAGGCCACTATCGGGGACTGATCATCCCACTCGTTATCCCGTCAGGTTCGGCACATCCCCGATCAGCATATTGAACTGCCACCCCATGCTAGCACTGCATGGTTTACACATACATTGAGGCTTACACTGCCTGTTTTCACATACATGGGGCTTACACTGCTCATGGTTAAGCATTGCTTGTAAAGAAATATTTGTTGTTTGCATAATCTGTTATCTCACTAAGCAATTTAGCTTACAGTTGACTCACCATGTTTTCAGGCAAAGGCAAAGGAGTAGTTGGACCTTCTACTTAAGCAATTCACTTCAATATCCCGGAGACTTTAGAAGCTATTGGTACTTGAATGTAATAGCTTCGGGCTGGGATTTACTACTTCTAAAACAATTATGATGATGTATTAGATAGTCTTAATCATTGTAGACATGTACTTTCATTGCTTTAGTGTGGAACTGCTTAATTCTGATTTAAGTATTCAATTTCAATTATCATGATTAAACATTGGGTTGTTTGTTGATCCTGGTGATTTCATTTATAATATCAAAACAAGAGGGTGTCACAGGTTTTGGTATCAAAGCATTAGTTTGAGGTTTCAAGTGTCCGCGAGGACTTGTACTCAAACTTAGGTTATGATATTAGAATGGACTCCTAGGTAATGATCTGAACTAAGATAGGATTGACATGCACACAGGGACAAATAAAGGGTAACTGTACGCTTAGGATTTACAAATAAATGTTCTAAATATAAGTTGTTATATTTCAGAACATGTCAGGAGACGATATGACTCCTCAGCAAATGTTCCAGATGATGCAAGCTCTAATGGAACAGAACAATGAACTACAATCTAAACGAATGGCTGAGCAGGCTCAGTCATTTGCCGACCAGTTAAGGGCCAGAGATGAGGCCGAAACGAAACGAAAGGCCGATAAAAGAAAGAACAAGGAGCAACAACAGGATGATCAAGAGGAAAGACAAGACACTGGGTCTTCTAACAGATCAAGGGGTTGTAGGTTTAAGGACTTCAAAAGTAACGGGGCTGTTACTTTTGATGGAACTGGAGATGCTGTGACTGCATTGGAATGGATCACCACTACGGAGCGAACTTTCAGAATCAGCGATTGTGCTGACAAGGACATGGTCCGCTTTGCAACCACTATGTTTGCAAGAGACGCTGTTATGTGGTGGGATGCAATGACACATGTGCTGACGATGGAGGTAGTGTCACACATGACTTGGGACGAGTTCAAGGAAGTATTCTCTCAACAATACTGTCCTATAGATAAGAAGCGCCGTCTAGAGGCGAAGTTTCTGAATCTAACCCAAGGAACGAAGACGGTTACACAATATGCCGTTGTGTTCACCCGACTAAGTCTGTTCGCACCACATCAAGTTGACACAGAGGAAAGGAAGATAGCCCGGTTTGAGGCCGGTCTAGATTATGAAATTCGCTGAACCATGAGTGGGGTTCGGTATACAACTTTTGTTGGTTTGCTAGAAGCTGCTCGAAATGTGGAGCATATCGTTCTGTTATCAGGTTATGTCATCGGTTCAGCCGCCGCAGCACCGACTCAACCGTCGCCGCCAAAAAGGCGGCGGGAGTCTGGATCATCCCGATTCTCTCCTCAATCCCATCAACAATCTTCATCACCCAAGAAAGGAAGGGCCTTTTCGGCCAGTTCAGAAATGAGAGACTGCAGACGATTGAGAAAAGCGCACTCTGGGGAGTGCAAGACTCAAGACATGTATTGCTTCTGCTGTGGGCAGAAAGGCCATCATTGGGAGCATTGTCCACGAAAAGATGATGCATGCTACAACTGCCACAGACTTGGCCATTTTGCAAGGGATTGCCCGAAACCCCCACGAGATCAGAATGTTCAACAATCAACAACGAGATCTTCTGTAGCTTCCACTACTCGCAGGGATCAATCTCAAAGGGCTCTAACTAGGGCATTCCAAATCACAGCTGAAGAAGCAAAGGATGACCCGGAGGTGGTCACTGGTACGTTCTATGTTAACTCAATTCCTGCACGTATCTTGTTTGATTCTGGAGCCAATCGTTCGTTTGTCTCCACTACATTTGCTCATCAATTCAATATGCGTACTTCGAAACTGCAATTTGTACTTGACATAGAGACTGCTAGCAACATGTTAGTTAAAGCAGATAAGGTATACAGGAATTGTACATTACTTTTAGAGGATGTAGTGTTCAACATAGACTTAATTCCCATGGAGTTTGGGGAGTTTGATGTCATAGTAGGTATGGACTGGTTGGTTCATAACGAGGCCCAAATCGTTTGCAAGAAAAGAATGATTAAGATTACCATTCCCGAGGGCCGAGACATATGCATTTATGGTGACAGACACAAAGGCGACTTATGCCTTATTTCAATTGCAAAAGCCCGAAAGCATGTTGCCAAGGGTTGTTCAGCTTACTTAGCCTACACTGTCGATGCAAAGGCTGAAATTCAATCTCTTTCCGCCGTTCCCATTGTTTCCGAATTTCCAGATGTCTTTCCAGAAGATATCTCGGGATTGCCACCTGATCATCAAGTGGAATTCCGCATTGATCTCATTCCAGGAGCTGCTCCAATAGCAAAGGCTCCGTATCGGTTAGCTCCTGCAGAAATGCAGGAAATGATGAAGCAGTTACAGGAGCTACTTGACAAAGGCTTTATCCGCCCAAGTTCATCTCCTTGGGGTGCTCCTGTTCTGTTCGTCAAGAAGAAAGATGGCACATTGCGAATGTGCATCGACTACCAAGAACTCAATAAAGTGACAATCAAAAACAAGTATCCGTTGCCCCGGATTGATGTTCTATTCGACCAGTTACAAGGCGCAAGCTAGATCGGGTTATCATCAACTCAAAGTACACCCAGACGACATTCCTAAAACGGCTTTCAGAACTCGTTACGGACACTACGAGTTTCTGGTAATGCCATTCGGTCTCACAAATGCGCCGGATGCTTTCATGGATCTCATGAATCGAGTCTACCAGCCAATGCTCGACACGGTCATCGTGTTCATCGATGACATTCTCATCTATTCAAAGGCCGAAGAGGACCATGCAACACATCTGAGAGAATTATCAGAGTTGCTACGCAAAGAGCGACTTTATGCCAAATTCTCTAAATGTGAATTCTGGTTGAGGCAGGTACGTCTCAACATTCGAAACAATTTGATGATCCTTATACTCACTTATGTACTCTTTGTTAACTTGTACCTATTCAATTCAGATCCAATTCTTGGGGCACGTGATATCCAGTGCTGGGATTGCTGCTGATCCTGCAAAGATCGAAGCTATCCAGAACTGGGAATCACCCCGCAACGCCTCAGAAATTCGTAGCTTTCTGGGATTGGCTGGTTACTACCGCCGATTCATCAAAGACTTCTCCAAAATCGTCGTTCCGCTTACAAAGCTTACGCGCAAGAACACGACCTTCTTTTGGAACGATGAACAACAAGTGGCTTTTGACAGATTGAAAAGACTGCTAAGTGAAGCACCAGTATTAACCCTGCCTGAAGGGAACGAGGACTTCGTAGTCTATACAGATGCATCGGGCATGGGTTTGGGTGCTGTTCTGATGCAAAGAGGAAATGTCATAGCATATGCGTCTAGACAGCTCAAACCGCATGAGAAAGACTACTCTACTCATGATCTAGAGCTAACTGCTGTGACTTTCGCTCTCAAGTTATGGAGACACTATTTGTACGGAACCAAATGTCAGCTCTATACCGATCACAAAAGTTTGAAGTACATATCCAGTCAGAAGGATTTGAATATGAGGCAGAGAAGATCAATGGAGCTGATCAAAGATTACGACTGCGAAAGTTTATATCATCCCGGGAAAGCCAACGTAGTGGCCGATGCTCTAAGCCGAAAAGCGTACTGCAAGGTATACTGTTATGCCTTAACTTCTACAATTCTGACGTCAACTATCATAGACGATGTATGGGCTGCTCAGTTGTAGGCCTTAAAGGAGGAGAATGTAAAGAACGAAGATGTCAGAATCAAATACCTTTAATGCAAGATGATGGAACCGGACTGAAAAGTGTGTACGGCAGAGTTTGGGTTCCTAAGTTCGGAAACATGCGAGAAGTAATACTTGAAGAAGCTCATCAATCCAAGTTCTCAATTCACCCTGGTAGCACAAAAATGTACCACGACTTGAAAACCGACTTCTGGTGGCCAGGGTTGAAAAGAGACGTTGGTCAATACGTAGAAAGGTGCAGAACTTGTCGTCTAGTCAAAGCAGAACACCAACAACCCTATGGTAGTATGCAACCTCTTCCTATCCCAGAATGAAAGTGGGACCATATTACCATGGATTTCGTAACGAAGCTGCCAAGACACGTCGTCAACATGATGCATTTGGGTCATTGTTGATCGATTGACAAAATCTGCTCACTTCATTCCCATTCGGGAAACATATTCATTGGCCCGTCTTGCCTAGATTTACGTAAACGAAATGGTCATTAGGCATGGTGTGCCTAAGTCTATTGTCTCTGACCGAGATAGTAGATTCACTTCCAACTTCTGGGCTGCTCTGCAAAACGGTCTTGGTACTCGTATCGCAATGAGTACTGCATACAGACCTCAATCGGACGGGCAAAGTGAGAGAACTATTCTGACTCTGGAAGACATGCTCAGAGCGTGTGTCATGGATTTGGGTGGTAACTGGGACGATCACCTCCCATTGGTTGAATTCTCCTACAACAATAGTTACCATTCAACTATCAAGATGGCACCGTTCGAGTTCCTGCACGGAAAAAGTGTAGGACTCAAACCTGTTGGAGGGAAACAGGAGAAACTCCAATAGCTGGTCCTGCCTTATTGCAAGAAACAAACGAAAAGATTCAACTCATTCGGCAGTACATGAAAACGGCACAAGATCGGCAAAAGAATTACCACGATCGCCGTCATAAAGCGATAGAATTTCAGGTGGATGAATGGGTATTCTTAAAGGTTTCTCCGATGAAGGGAGTTACAAGATTTGTTAAGCAAGGAAAGCTATCTCCTCGGTTCATAGGACCCTTCAAAATAATAGAAAGAGTTGGTAATCAGTCCTATCACTTGGACTTGCCGGAAGAATTATCAGGTGTTCACCCGGTATTTCATGTGGGCTACTTAAGAAAGAGTCTGGTACATGAGAGGGAACCATCGACTGACCATTCAGACATTAAGATTGACGAACGTTTAAGGTTCGTGGATGAACCGGAATGCATACTGGAAACGAAGGTCAAAAAGTTACGGAACAAGGAAATCAGGATGGTGCTGGTCAAGTGGAAGCATCATCGGGGAGCTAATCATACTTGGGAATCGGAAGAAGATACGAAGACTAAGTACCCAAGTTTTTTTAGCGCAGCATGACTTCGCGGACGAAGAATAGGCATGGTGGAGTCCATGATGTAACATCCCTATTTTTCAATAATATGAAATTTGCAAATTGAAGGACTTAATCATTATGTAAATGGAATATTATATCAATTTAAGTTAATTTCGATCATATTATCAGTTAAATGAGAAAAATACGAAGTTGAGGGGTATAATGTGCAAATAGAGCAAAATAGAGAATAAAAGAAAGAAAACCTTTCATTTTCAAACATTCACTCTCTCACTACTCTCTCTCTCTACCGAATTCTCTCTCTCTACTCTCTCTTTCTCTCGGCTTCACTCCAAGAACACACAAGAATCAACAAATTTCAAGTGCAAAAGTTGGATACAAGTTGCAATTTAGGAACTATAATTGCTACAACAAACGATTTGAGGTAAGAATCACTCAAAACTTGCAATTTATGATGTTTTGGTTCGGTTTTTATAGAAAACCGAATTCTAAGATTAGTGATGCAAATGATGTTGCATGTTAGATATTATTGTCGAAATGTTAAAATCGAGCATGTATAATGGAGTGTACCAAGTTTCAGAATCAGATTCATTGTCTAAGTATGATTTTGGAATTAGTGTGTGTGTTCATCGAGACTTGTAGAAAAATGGACTCAAATGGGTTATTTTTGGTACTATTGACATATTATAAGTTGAAATAGTGTTTCTAAGTTCATATTTACTATTTTAGTTACTGAAACATGCAAAAATGGTCCAAATATAATTTCTGGAAAATATTGGAAAATTTCTAAGTATGAACTCGGACCCTGTCCCATTTCGGACCAACACCAATTCGGTCCTGTACATCCGAGTTCGGACCCTACACCCAATTCGGATCCACCAATTTCGGACCATAAACAATCTGGATTCATCCTAATTCGGACCCCATACCCATTTCGGATCTTAACCCCATTTCGGACCAATACCCATTTCGGATCACCCCAATTCGGATCACCTAGCCTATTTCGGACAATCCGAATTCGGATGTGGTCCGAAATCAGACCCAATTACACTTAATTTTCAGAATACCAGTTTTATGCAATTACTGACACCAATTCACTATTACACTTACATTACAGATCATTGTGGTGTTATCAAAACACACATTGATTCAGAGACAAGTTACACAACACCAACCTGTCACACCCTGCTACCTCGGTTGGCAGCGAGACGTGACGAGTGCGGAAGCGTAACCATAATCATAATGAACGACCACTATATGGACGTTTTCAAAAATACATCAATATGACTTTAAAAGGTAGAAATGTTTTACATAAACCGTAAACGATAATGAGTAGTTCGCAAGGTACAGAGATTTAAATACATAATTAAATTATCCAAAATAATGCAAATAAATCTCCGACGGTTTGAAAAAGAATGTGACTCCTTAAGTGCGGAAGCTTGAAAGTAGTTACTTATGAAGGAATACTGCCTTAATTTCCTGAAAATACACGCTAAAATACGTCAACAAAATTGTTGGTGAGCTCATAGGTTTACACGTAAATCTGACTTGTATGGACAACAATAATAGAGTTTGAATTTATAAAATCATAAATTCCATGTTATGTATTACATATAAACCATCATGCAACCGAAGCTTAATTAAAATGAGTTTGCCCTGTGCAGTATTCCCATACGTAATACCGTGTGTTAAATATATATGCACTCGCTGTTAGCCGAACCGAGCTAACCCGAATGGGGGACATGACTCCCAATAGATCTATCCACAATATATTCGCGCTTACAAATAAATGCAATTAACGGTTCATGATATAAGGGCGGATGGAACCACATGTGTAATACATAATAGAAATGACGTTGTTGTTGTGTCCATATAAAAACAAAGCATGTATTTCATCCCCAAAACATAACATTGTGAAAATAGGGGCTATGAGAACTCACCGAACTTGTGATGGCAAAACTACGCGCAAAAATGCAAATGTGCGTTGTTTGATGGGTGATGAAACCGGAGGTGTTTAACCGAGTCCTAAATGATAATAAGGACTTAATATCACTAATATATGATAATATGTATATTTATAGATTTTTATGTCTTAAATCACCCAACATTACAAGTTTATAAATAAAATGCGCTTAAAACGTCAAGTTTATATATATATAATTTTCCAGCTTTTTCGGAGGTTTTTCGGCCTACTTTGAGGCTGTTTTTGACCAAGCTCCAAAATGTTTTAGACTTTGGTTTTCTAGGACATTCAACTACTATATACAAAGGAATTTTAGAATCAAGAACGGCCATTTTTCGAGTTGTTTAGGTTAGTGAAAAAGCTCGTTAAAAACGCTATGTTGGCCATTTTTGAGCTGTCAAACTTTCAGTTTCCCAAATAATTTCTGGAGGTCTTAAACTTCAAAATAAATCATGAAAATTTGCAGATCTATATTTAAGACATAGATCTAACTTTTGAGACAAGAATCAACTCATTTCGTCGAGTTATGAATTAGTTATGATTTTTCAAAGTCGATATAAATTTTCTGCCGAAAATCCGTAGTTTATAAACTTACAACTTATGATTCTTGTTGTTTATTCAAAGACTACTTGTATAAAAGCCATAATAGTTATAAAAACATATATATATCACATGTTTTCATAATATTAACACTTTTATAATGTGTTCACATATTCATAAACACATTTAAAGAAACAACTTAAAAATAACAACTAGAAACTTATAAACTTGAGTTTTTATGAAACTTGTTGTTGTAGGTGATTATATATATTATGCAAGACTTATATAAACATAAATATAAGATGTAATAGGTTAGTATTTACTTACTTTGATGTTTTTAGAAGAATGAAAATGAGTAGAAGGTTGGATCTTCAAAAATTTCACCAAGAACACTTCAAAAATATGAAGAACACTTGAAAGAACACTTTGTGTGTTCTTGAGGGCTTGATGGCCGGTTTTAGAGGGAGAGAAAGGAGAGATTCGTGTGTTGTGAAGGTGTGAAGAATGAAGTGAAGTGGTGGTTCTATTTATAGAGGAGAAAAAGGTGGTGAAATGATGATAATAGTGAAAAATCTTGGATGAAAGGAAAGAGGAGGATTTGATGGTGAAATGTTGAGTAAAATAATACAAACTTTTGGTCCTTGTGTACCTCCTTGTGGCCGGCCTAGATGATGTATATTTGAGGTATTTTTATTTTATTTTTTTGTATAAAAGTATTTAGAAATGTATTCTTGTATTTCCCTTTTTTTGTAAATTCATAAATACTTTTGGATGCATTGTTTTAATTAATTGTTTTAGTCTTGCATAATTAAGGTTAAGTAATTGTATTAGTGTATGATTAGGGTCACTAATCATGATTTAATTATGTACTTAGTTGAATTAATCTTTTATGTCGTAAATTGATCGGATTAATTGATTTCCCGATTCATCGCACCGATGAATTTGATTCTAAGTGAGTTGAATTTTCTAATAAGCCTTGTTAATCACTTGATTAATTTCTAATGACTACTGATTAGGCTATAATTGACTATTAAATGTAGATTAGGGTTTTGTTGTTAACCTGGTTTAGTGCCGGATGTTACAGTCTCCCCCTGTTAAGGGAATTTCGTCCCGAAATTAGCTTGTGTTCTTTACTGTTTGAATATCTGAGAACAGGTGAGGGTATTTTTCCCGGAACTGATCTTCTCGTTCCCATGTAAACTCAGGACCTCGCTTAGAGTTCCATCTGACTTTTATTATTGGGATCCGACTGCGCTTGAGTTTCTTGACTTCTCGGTCCATTATTTCTACAAGTTGCTCAATGAAGTTCAACTTATCGTCTAACTCCAGCTCGTCCATGGGTATAACGAGTGATTCATCAGCCAGACACTTCTTAAGATTGGACACGTGGAAGGTATTATGAACGTTACTAAGCTCAGGGGGCAAGTCGAGTCGGTAAGCTACCGGGCCAATTCTTTTGGTGATCTTGAATGGTCTGATATAACGAGGATTGAGTTTTCCTCGTTTCCCAAAACGGATTACGCCTTTCCAAGGCGAGACCTTCAACATTACTTGATCTCCCTCTTGGAATTCCAAATCCTTCCGTCGAATGTCTGTATAACTCTTCTGTCGATCCCGCGCGATCTTTAATCGGTTACGAATCTGGGCTATCTTTTCTGTAGTCTCTTGGATGATCTCAGGTCCAGTGATCTGACTATCTCCTATTTCAGCCCAACAAAGAGGTGATCGACACTTTCGCCCGTAGAGTGCCTCGAATGGGGCGGTCTTAATGCTTGAGTGATAGCTGTTGTTATAGGAAAACTCAACTAATGGCAGGTGTCTGTCCCAACTTTTGCCAAAAACGATGACACATGCCCTCAACATGTCTTCCAACGTCTGAATCGTCCTTTCACTCTGACCATCCGTTTGCGGGTGATAGGCTGTGCTCATATCTAGGCGTGTACCCAGTGCTTCTTGTAATGACTGCAAAAATCTTGATGTGAACCGGCTGTCCCTGTCTGATATAATTGATACAGGTACTCCATGCCTTGAGACGACTTCTTTAAGATAGATTCGTGTTAACTTATCCATCTTATCAGTCTCCTTGATGGGGAGAAAATGTGCGGTTTTGGTAAGCCGATCCACAATCACCCAAATAGTGTCATAACCTCCAGACGTCTTTGGAAACTTGGTGATGAAATCCATGGTGATGTTTTCACACTTCCACTGGGGTATTTCTGGTTGAACTAGCAATCCTGATGGTTTCTGGTGCTCAGCCTTAACCTTCAAGCATGTTAAGCACTTGCTGACACAGGTAGCAATGTCAGCCTTCATATTTGGCCACCAGTACATTCCTTTCAAGTCGTGATACATTTTATCTGACCCTGGATGGATAGCATATCTTGTCTTATGCCCTTCATCCATGACCAGCTTCCTTACGCCTCCGAGTTTTGGTAGCCAAATTCTGCCCATGAAGTATCGACATCCATCTGGCTTGATTCCAAACTGCTTATCCATACCTCTCAAGGCTTCATCCAGTAGATTACCCTCCTTGACTGCTTCTTCTTGTGCCTTGCGGACTTGAGAGTTTAGGTTTGACTGTATAGTCATGACCAAAGCTCGGACTCTTAATGGTTTAACCTGTTCCTTTCGGCTCAGGGCATCAGCTACGGCATTTGCTTTCCCCGGATGATAACGAATTTCGCAGTCATAGTCACTAAGCAGTTCAACCCAACGACGCTGCCTCATATTTAACTCTTTCTGATTCAGAATATGCTGAAGGCTTTTATGGTCTGTGAACATCGTGCACTTAGTTCCATACAGGTAGTGCCTCCATATTTTGAGAGCAAACACCACTGCTCCAAGTTCTAAGTCATGAGTCGTATAATTCACCTCGTGAATTTTGAGCTGTCGTGATGCGTAAGCAATGACCTTATCCCTTTGCATGAGCACACAACCTAATCCATGGTGCAAGGCATCACAGTAGACCACAAAATTTTCAGTCCCTTCAGGTAAGGACAGAATTGGTGCACTACACAATCTTTGCTTTAACTGCTGAAACGCCTTTTCTTGCTCGTCACCCCAGATATACTTCACATCCTTCCGAGTCAATTCTGTTAAGGAACCTGCTATCTTTGAGAAGTTTTCGATAAATCGCCTATAATAACCGGCAAGTCCTAGAAATTGGCGGATTTCCGTGGGGGTTCTAAGAGTCGCCCAGTTCTTTATGGCCTCGATTTTTGATGGATCAACTTGGATTCCCTGGCTGTTGATCACATGTCCAAGGAATTTAACTTCTCGCAACCAAAATTCACATTTCGAAAATTTGGCGTATAACTGTTCCTTCTCTAACAACTCCAATATCAGCTTGAGGTGGTGTTCATGCTCCTCCTTATTTCTGGAATAGATGAGAATATCGTCTATGAACACTATTACAAATTTGTCCAGATACGGTTTACACACTCGATTCATGAGGTCCATGAATACGGCTGGTGCGTTAGTCAAACCGAATGGCATTACCTGGAATTCGTAATGTCCATAACGAGTTCTGAATGCTGTCTTGGGTATGTCTTCTTCCCGCACCTTTACTTGGTGATAACCGGACCGCAGATCAATCTTAGAGTAGAAGCTAGATCCCTGTAGTTGGTCAAACAGGTCATGAATTCTGGGGAGAGGGTAGCGGTTCTTTATCGTTAACTTGTTTAGCTCTCGGTAGTCTATGCACATTCTGAAGAATCCGTCTTTCTTTTTCACGAACAAGACCGGAGCTCCCCAAGGTGAGGAACTTGGTCGAATGAATCCTTTATCCATCAACTCTTGTAATTGATTGGATAGCTCTTGCATCTCAGAAGGGGCGAGTCTATATGGGGCTCTTGCGATCGGTGCAGCTCCCGGCACCAAATCGATTTGAAACTCTACTTGCCTAGTCGGCGGAAGTCCAGGCAAATCCTCCGGGAAGACCTTCGGATAGTCACGAACCACTGGAATATCCTCGAGTAGCTTCTCCTCCGACTCTTTTTCTACAATTTGCACCAGTACTGCATGACAACCTTTCCTAAGGCACTTTAATGTTCTTAGGCCGGATATGACATTCAACTGTCGGTTCTTTCTTTCTCCTTGGACTGTTAGGAACTTCTTCTTGTGGAGTGGTATCCGTACCACTTTCTTACCACACAAAATCTCGGCATGATTGTGTGACAACCAATCCATACCAACTACTACATAAAAACTTCCGAGTTCTATAGGCATTAAGTCTATCTTAAAGGGATGATCTGCCAGCTTTAGTGTGCATTCCTTAATGATACTACTTGCCTCTATTATTTTACCGTCAGCCAGTTCTATTGTATAAGAGTTGTCTAAGGGAAAAGGAGCGGCATTCAATTGCTTACTAAACTTATCAGATATAAAGCTCCTATCAGCCCCAGTATCAAAGAGTACGTAAGCATAAATGTCATTTAAAAGAAACGTACCTGATACTACGTGGGGATCTTGACGAGCGTCACCTGCTCCCAACACAAAAGCTCTCCCATGAGCTCCTCCACCATTCCTCAGCTTCGGGCACTCACTCTTGAAGTGCCCAGTAACTCCACATTCAAAGCAGCCTTTTTGATTGCTGCCACTGGTTCCCGGGGCTCCAGATTTACAGTCCTTGGCCATATGCCCCAAACGTTTGCATTTTCCACAATGGGTTGGACAGGGACCCTGGTCGTGATGGAAGGTGCATTTAGTGCAGAAAGGCTTGGTACCAGTATAACCTCTTCTTGGCTCAGCTCCCGCTGCGTAAGCCTTAATGGTTTCGGGCTTTTTGGATTGTGAACCCGCATTCTTCCCAGTCTTGTCTTCCCACTTTCTCTTGTTCTCCCCGGCCTTGGCTTCATTTCTCCGGGCTACTTGGTCCGTAAGATTATTGGCCATCCTGATGGCATCCTGTAGGGTGGATGGGTTTGAGGCAGTCACATTACCTTGAATTTGAGGAGCGAGTCCCTAAATGTAACGTTCGATCTTTTTGTACTCCGGGGTCACCATCTGAGGGCACAGAATGCTCAGCTCATGAAATCGGTTGGTGTACCCCGTCACATCTGTTCCCTTCATCGACAGGTTCCAGAACTCCGATTCCATCTTCTGGAGTTCGTTCCTCGGACAGTACTCATTCGTCATCATTTGCTTCAACGCGGACCATGTGAGCTGGTAGGCTTCATCGATACTTACAGACTGGACATAGGAATTCCACCATGTGAGGGCGCTATCTTGTAGAGTGTGAGTAGCAAACTTCACCTTATCTCCCTCAGCACATCCGCTGACGCGAAAGACAGATTCTAACTTCTCAAACCATCGTATCAAGCCAACGGCTCCTTCAGTTCCGTTGAAATACCGGGGTTTGCAACTTAAAAAACCTTTAATTCCACAACCTTTTGCGTGGATTTCAGTTCCTCCCGTGGTGCGGTTAGCACCACCATCTCCATTAGCTGAGCTATTCCTATTTGCCTCATACGTGGCTATAGCGGCAGCCACTCTTTGTGCGACTAGCTCTTCAATGTCAGCAGCGTTCATTGCTCGTTTCGGCGGCATTATCTTAAAATTTTAAAGAAAAAGCATAGCGTAAGAAATTGAATCTTAAAGAGGTAAATTTTCCTTAAAGCACAATACTATAATCATCAAACACAATTCATAAATAACTTGAAATTTTCATTAATCATTCGAAATTTTCTTACATTAGGGGCGGGTTATTACCCGAAAATTTTGTCCTATACTATTACATGATATTTTCCTACTATTACAAAGATAGATAGAAGTGCACTAAGTGTGGGAGTGATCGGGGGTCTCTCCCTTTTCCATCGCGTTGAGGCGCTGAGTCAGCTCCTCGATCTGAGCTTGGCTTTCGGCTAGTTGCTGCCGAAGCTCATTCAGGCCATTCTGTTGGATGGTGAGAGCATGCTGGTTAGCCCAGTAGATGTTGGAGTTTTGCCACTCCTCCCGCTCTAGACGAGCGGTCATCCCACCGATATCTAGGTTAAGTGATCGGATCTGGTGGTCATGCCTATTCGACCGTGCTATCAGAAGTGGTATGGTTTGCTCGGTAGGCTCTTGGGTTAGGGTCGGGACAGGTGCGGAGGATGGTCCTCCTATCTCGAAGTTGGGAGGATTTCCCTCCATCTGCCTCCATTCGCGGAGGGTCTCCGGTATCCAGGTCCATCGCCGGGCGTCTACCCGTTGGTGTGGTGGTGGGGGATTGGGCTGGGGAGTCGGGACAGGAATAGACTCCCCTGTTGGTGGGTTCACCCGCTTTCGGGGTGTGTACAGCATTTTGGGGCCGTTAGGGTATGGCCTATACGGCTTATGTGACGGCTCGGCTGGATGGTAGGGGACACGAGCAGGAACCGTTGGAGGCAATGGATCTTCTTCCTCCATCGGCTCTCCTTCCGTCTCCCACATCGGATCTTCCGAGGGGTCCTCTTCTTCCGATGTGTCTTCCTCATGGAAAATCTTAGTGGCCGTGGGGCTAGCAGGAGTGTACTCCTCCTCTGAATCCGATATGATGATTGTTTCCGGATGGGACATGATTTCTGCTATCAAGGTCCATTCATAGTCTTTTAGTTAGTTACAAGTTACAAAATATTTTCTAATTTCAGTACATCTTATGTGCAGTTATAATCTAGGGTACTAATGCAACCTAGTTCACTATAACTATGGCTCTGATACCAATCTGTCACACCCTGCTACCTCGGTTGGCAGCGAGACGTGACGAGTGCGGAAGCGTAACCATAATCATAATGAACGACCACTATATGGACGTTTTCAAAAATACATCAATATGACTTTAAAAGGTAGAAATGTTTTACATAAACCGTAAACGATAATGAGTAGTTCGCAAGGTACAGAGATTAAAATACATAATTAAATTATCCAAAATAATGCAAATAAATCTTCGACGGTTTGAAAAAGAATGCGACTCCTTAAGTGCGGAAGCTTGAAAGTAGTTACTTCTGAAGGCA
>JAANYP010008070.1:0-25587 GCA_020465985.1 Centrapalus pauciflorus
ATAATGTTCAGCTCGTATTGCCTTATATCCGTCAATTTTACGATCATCTTCAAGTAGACTGCTCGGTCACTCCGACAGTGCTACGAACTCGCATTGCTGGACAACCACTAGTTTTTTCGGCGGATATGCTGCGTCAAGTGTTGCAGCTGGGCACTCAAGAAGAAGAGTCTGGACCGATCGAATTTCCTCTGAACATCAGGCAAGCGGCCTTTCAGAGAATGGGATACAGTTTAGACGTGTCGAAAGTGTCCTATATGAAGAGCGGCTTAATCGGGCAATGGAGATTTCTTGCTCATGTCTTCATGGTATGTTTTGCACCAAAGAAAGCCGGGTTTGACTATATAGTTGCGAAGATACCGTCTGGGATAGTCGCGATGGTGTACAATCGACCATACAGTTTCTCGGAAATGTTTTTCTCCGAATTTGTTCATCAGATCACCGCTCCTGAAAATCAACAATTCCTGCTATATCCGCGGTTCATCATGATGTTGATCAGGCACTTCTTGCCAAATCTGCCGCCATCAAATGACGTTCAGAACGTAGCGATTATGGACAAAAGGATATTCGCTGATTGTTCCTCACATCGAGGAAGATTGGCTATTCCAATCGAGCGACCGTTGTTTGGAGCTGTTTTAGACAGGAACTTTGTGGCACCAGATAATGCCAACTGGGCAGGTGAAGTAGAAGTTCAGCCTCAGCAGCAACAGCAACAGCAACAGCAACCGCATCAACAACAACAACAACGACGTGAACAGCCTCGTGCTCGTCCCCGTGATCCAAGGCGAAGACAAAGAGCTACTGCGAGTCAGACTCAGGCATCTAGGCCTTCTACGAGTCAGCAACCAGAAATGCAGGAAGCCGGGCCGTCAACTGTCCCAAATGAAGCTGATCAATTGTGCCAAACGCTAAATGAAATTTGGGAGGCGGGTCCACATGCAAATGAAGATATAGCTGCTGCATTAGTGGGAGAATTACTTGAGCCTCCAGAAGGAGAAGACGATGTGCTGAGGGATGTTGAGAATTATGAGCCAGAGCAGGCTGATGACGTTTTGTCATCTTCAGCAACTGAGTCAGAAGAGATGGAGGAGGTAGAAGCTGAAGCTCCAGAGTCAAGGTCTGTCGTTCCTGAAGTTCAGATTGGAACTTATGGTTCGCGACTGATTATTAATGAACGTAGTTCTAGGAGGCGATGGGACAGGGAATCGGAGGAGTCTGATTTCGAAGAAGACGAAGTTTCTCAACTTGTGACGAGGCAACGGGCCAAACGTCACAGGTTCATGCAAGGATCCTCGTCAGTCTCCGCAGAACAACCAGAAACTTCTCAATCTCAAAACTCTCAACCTCAAGAACAAGAACCTCAAACCAACATTCCACCACCACCACCTCGCGATGAACCATACATCCCATCACCAATCATTCCAACTCCAATTCAGTCCATCCCATCAACCTCATCCTCATACACAGACAATCAAAGGTTTCAGCAGCTAAAAGCGCGAGTCGATTTCCAAAATATCCAAATCTTAGGCCTAACAAAGGCAGTCGGCGAGATTCAGACTCATAATGCCGATCTAAAAAAGATTGTGGACACAGTTCAGCAAGAGAACTTAGAGCTAAAAGCCTTTGTTTGTGATCAGTCAGCAGAGATAAGGTCGATGCGCTCCCTTATTGAGCAGTTAATGAAGAATCTACAGGCTCAGGGGGAGACATCATGCCGTGATCAGGAAGCACAGAGGTCGAGAGATGAAGATGATGAAGACAACCAAGGCAATGATCCCAGCCCACAAAGACAGAATGAGCCAGTAGATTTTTCTGCAGCTCAGACTGCTCAATCTCAGGGGGAGCCTAGTCCAGGAGGAACAGGAGGAGAAGCAAGCTCTTCAAAGACTTTAGATAGCGACATGATAGATGCGCTAAAAGATATTGAAGAAGAGCTGATGGAATTTGATTTTGAAGAGGATATTGAAGAATTAGAGGAAGGAGAGTTTATTCCAGAGGACGTCGTCGACTGGAAATCAGATGATGAGGTGCTAGATGATGAAGACGATCATGTTGATGAAGTAATAATCAATTCACAACCAGTCACTGAACTGTATGAGAGCCAAGATCATAATGTAATTGATATTGATTATATCAACGTAGCCTCAGTAGAAGACAAGGAACTTGAAGAGGCGGAGAAAGAACCATCTAGAGCTGATCTGATAAATCTTTGGTTAAAGAAGGAAGAAAAGAAGGATCAGCTGAAGATGAAGAAGAAGATGAGAAATCCAAGTGCTGGAAACTTCTCAGGAGGGATTATTAGCTGGTTCTTTGACAGAGAACTGCAGCTGTTTATTTTGAAGAGAAGAGATGGCCTTCAATACTTGAGGCGGACACTGAAAGCTTTCAATTCATTGCCCAAGATTGAAGTTAAAGAGTTAGCCTGGAAGGAGCTGATCAATATTGGAAATGATCCCTACGCGAGCGTTATTGAAAGAATTATAAGGAAAGAAGGGCGATCAGGCAAATTTGAGAGGCTTAAGCCGAGAACAGGCAAAAGGGTCGAGGATGGATCAAGGACAGATCCTCATACTGGAAGACCTTGGGCCAGAATGGTGTACAAGCCAGTCAAATGTCTGAAGAAAGTACCTATGAAACCAATGCCACAGAACGTTTTGAGCAACATGAAGTGGTGGTACCTAGAGATTGACACTGCTGAAGCTATCATGGAAGATCAAGACGAGCAGGTCATTTTGAAAGTATATGATCCTCTGCATTTGATAAACCTATCTAAGGACGACCTGAAGAGCTTCACGATCAGCCTATCTTCTTCACTGAACCATGGAGATCTGAAGCCAGGAAGTTCCAAAAGATAGTTAAAGTTTGTATAGATGCGGGATTATATGCAGGTAGTAATATATATAGCTCTAGTACTTAAATTTGATGTCATGTAAATAATTAGAAGCTATCGTCAAGGGGGAGTCTGTTGGTACACCCTGTGTGACGATAGCAGTCTAATCGATTATGATTTAGGTAATATTCTGAGTTAACCAGTATTTTGATATATATGTTTAATATGTGTTTGTCTGTTATTGATTGTGTGTTTGAACTTGATGTAACATATTACAAGAAGTTCAAACATAAAGGTCAAAGATTATGTCAAGCATAAGTTAAAACATAAGTTTCATCACTTAAGTGTTTAAGTGTATTGGCTAGATTCGAATAGGTTAAGGATGTCATTCGAATCTGTGATAGATTCGAATGTATCCTTAGATTCGAATGGGCTAGATTCGAATCTGTCAGATGGACAGATTCGAATGGGCCTTAGGCCAGATTCGAGGTTGGCCCACAACAGACTCGAATCAGGGTCTATAATTAGGGATAGACTCGAATCATTAAGGGATCTTTGGCAGAATTCGTGAGGAATTAAGCAATAGGTGATCTCGAGTTTATCAGCTAGGTGAGTCCCGTTTCGGAGAGAATTAGTACGTAGGATCGTTCGTGTGTCGTTCGTTCAGCGTCTAATAGTCTCCGTGTTTCCGTTGGTTGAGAGTTGTCCGTCTAACCGTCAACGAGGATTCCGCACTCGTTAACGGATCCGCGTCTAGATAGATCTTGCAGAAGTAAACCTTACAATATCATGGATTAATTCAACTAAGTACATATTTAAATTAAGATTAGTGACACTAATCATGCATTAATACACATACTTAACATTAATTATGCAAGACTAAAACAATTCATTAAACAAATGCATTCAAAAGTATTTATGAAATTACAAATAAAGGGAAATACAATAATACATTTCTAAATACTTTTATACAAAAAAAAAAAGAAATACATCATAAATATTGTCAAAAATCCGGCCCCCTTAGGTAGTACTATCATAGAGTTTGAGTTCAAATATTTTAATACAACCTCCATACACCATCAACTCTTTTCACCATCACCTTTTAAGATCGCTTAGATCTCACTCAACCTCCATCTATTTTTCATCATTCTACCATCTTTTTCAATCTATAAATAAGGGCTCAATTCATCTTCATTTTCACATCTTGCAAACACAAAAACACTCTCTTTTACTCTCTCAAAATCTGGCCCCAAGAAGAGTAAGAACACCAAAGTTGCAACATTTTGTCCTTCAAAATTTCAAGAGTTCTTTTGTGCAACCAAATTCAAGATCAAATACTCTAATCATTTTCATTCTAATACTAAATCAAAGTAAGTAAATAATAGCTTATAATCTCTTATATTTCTGTCTATATAAGTCTTGCATAATATATATAATCACCAACAACAGCAAGTTTCATAAAAACTCAAGTTTATAAATCACTAGTTTTGTTCTAAGTTTGTTTTCTTCAAATGTGTTTATAAATATATAAACACATTATGTAAGTATAAATATTATGAAAACAAGTTATATATTTGTGTGTTATAACCTTTTATACATGTGGTTTTTGAATAAACAACAAGTATCACAAGTTGTTTCAAGTTCATGAAATCCGGATTTTCGGCAGAAATATTACGTCGACTTTGAAAAATCATAACTTAACGAAATGAGTTGATTCTTGTCTCAAACGTTAGACCTATGCCTTAACTAAAAATCTGGAGGTTTTCATAATTTAATATGGAGTTTAGAACCCCCAAATATTATTTGGGAACCCGAAAGTTTCACAGCTCAAAAATGTCGAACATAGGGTTTTTAACGAGCTTTTTCCCAAACCTAAACATCTCGAAAAATGGCCGTTCTTAACTTTAAATTTTTTTTGTATATAGTAGTTTTATGTTTATGACAAACAAAGTCCAAATCGTTTTGGAGCTTGGTCAAAAATAGCCTCAAAGTAGGCCGAAAAACCTTTAAAAAGCTGGAAAATTATATATACATATATAAACTTGACGTTTTAAGTGAGTTTATAAACTTGTAAAGTTGGGTGATTTAAAACATAAAAACCTTTATACATACATATTATCATATATATGGGAGTTATTAAGTCCCTCATATAATTTACGACTCGGTTAAAAGCGTTCGGTGACGTCACTTATCAACAACGCAAAAACCGTCGTTTTTACGCTGTTTTTGCCATCACACTTACGGTGAGTCTTCATATCCCCTATTTTCACACTGTTATGTTTTGGGGTAAAATACATGCTACGTTTTAATATGGACACGAAAACTACTTCATTTCTATTATGTATTACAAATGTGGTTCCATCAGCCCTCAGATCATGAACCGTTAGTTACATTTTATGTAAGCGCGAATATATTATGGATAGATCTGTCGGGATTAATGTTCCCCGCCTAGGTTGGTCGCTCCAACTTCTAAGGGGTGCATATATATATATATATATTTAATATCACGGTATTACATTGGGAAATACTGCACAGGGCAAACTCATAATTAAGTTTTGGTTGCATAATGGTTTTATGTAATACATATCATGGAATTTATGTTTTTTAAATTCATACTCAACTATTGATGTCCATATAAGTCATATTTACGTGTAAACCTATGAACTCACCAACAATTTTATTGACGTATTTAAGCGTGTATTTTCAGGAAATTAAGGCGCCTGCAAAGCATCGGAAGCATTTCAAGGCTTCCGTTCATTTTGGAGTCGCATCATTTTCAAAAACTCGGAGATTTATTTGCATCATTTTTGTTGATTTAATTATTTATTTAAATCACTGTAACTTGCGAACTACTATTTATCATTTTCGGGCTATGTAAAACATTTCTATATTTTGAAGTTATATCAATGTGTTTTTGAAAACGTCCATATAGTGGTCGTTCACTTGATTATGACTATGCTTCCGCGACGTCACGCTTTGTTGCCAACCGGGGTAACGGGGTGTGACAGTCCAACGGAGTCAAGGTGTCAAATAATCACAATCCAGGTATCCACATTACCCATATGGGTTAATTCGGTCAATGTAGGGAACCATTTCAATACTTTGGAATCCACCTCACCCATCCGGGCTAATCCGGAAAAGGTAGGGTTTCCATATGGTCATAGTAGCACTCTGTAACGTTTAGTTATCGTCACCCGCACGTGGCCCGTTATATTACCAAATTTGTACTACTAATGACACCACAACACAAGTGTTGCCAAGACATGCTTGCAACCCAATGTGTCAGATCATCATCGCCCGTCATACATAGGCGGCCTGTTACTGTCCTCACATTTTTCAACACTTACTTGGGCATCCAGTACGACCATGCTTGCAGCTCAACGTATTAGATCACCATCGCTTGTCACACATAGGCGGTCCATTACTGTACTCACATGACGGATCCCCACACAATCATTTTGTATATATATATGTAATTGGCCACGTCCACCCCGATTAATTACGGGAGTGGTTCCCAAAAAGTTCATACACAACCACGTCTACCCAGAATTAGAACGGGAGTGGTTTTCCAACAATAAATCAACTACACTAGGCATAGCCTACATCGTGTACATTGGACCTTTCACAATCCCATTAGACCGAGAATAAGCCCTGAACATCCATATAAGTCCAACTGAATCCATAACCAGAGTTGAGGTCCATAGAGCCTCATTAGAATCTCGAGTGGGTCATATGACCCTTTTAGAGTAGCCACCAATGTGGCCTAACTAACCATTGACCATTATGATTCTAATACCTCATCGAGTATCGTACATTAGTCTCCCATAAACTTACCAATTAGACGGTCACCGTTACATCCAAATAAACGGTCACAATGAGTAACCCAATTACAACATGAAGTTGTCATGCATATATCTCGTCCATTATCATCCACATAAATGATTTATCTAACCGATGAGGTCGTTAATCATCCATTACCACATTTCATTCTAAGTTATTCGTGTAGATAGTCATTTATGCATACTCTATCAAATTCATGTTAATTAGCAGGTTACTATGCATGACCACATAACATGTTATCAACAAAGGCATAAACAACTATCATGTAATCGTTCTTCTACGTTGGTCCTTGAACTCACATTGCTTGACGTATTAGTATTCCAAGGTCTTCAACCCATGTACAATAGCCTTAAAGATAGTCAAGACTTGAGTTCAATTTCCTTCCAACTCGATTCACCTATATATATAAGCATGAACATAGGACATACGTGAGCTTGCACGTATAAATAAGGCATCGATATCTTGGTTACGAGTATAGGGTCATTAAACTGAACATACTAAGTACGCATGGAACCTATGGAGTCCTAGGATTAATCATTGACCCTTGAACCCTTCATACCCCATCCTATAATAGTAGCCCAAGTGCAACATTGTTCCTCAAGTTTAAAAGAGGTTCCCGTGCTAAACAGACAACGACTCGCCGAGTCGACCCACTTTGGGTCCACTCGAAGTTCGGGTCTAACCCCATCCGAAGTTCGGATCATCCACATCCGATGTTCGGACCAATGTGCCATCTAAAGTTCACTCCTTAAATTTATTTGGGTAGAACTTGGCAGTGACTCGCCGAGTCAAACTCAGCTGTGCAAATCTGCATAACGGGGTTTATACCCAAATCCTCAAAAACCCAATAAAATACAAAACTCACACTATGGATAAATCACATAACATATTATAATACTTTTAAGCTTCCAAAACATCCCAAATGCAACCGTTCGACCTACGACTCAATTTGAGCCCTAATTGAGTTTCTAACTCAATCCAACCAAATCAACAGACATAGATGCATATTATGGCTCCATATCAGCCCAATAACAACCTATTACAACACTAACATTTAGGTTGATTTCCAAATAAAATTCCATGAATCCATTTGAGTTCATCATCATCCATGGAGCCAAAATGAAAAGAAAAGGAAGAAGGATAAGGAAAGGAGGTTATACCTTCAATATATAACAAAATAAGCAAGTTTAAGCTCCAAACAACTTCAATCTTCAATCTCCACCCAAACTATCTACTCTGTCTTTCTCTATTTTCTTATGCTAGAGCAAAATACACACACACAAACATACACACACACAAATGAGATGTGTATGTGAACCGTGAGATAATAGGGGAAGGGTAAAAGGTTTGTCCTTTGGCCACCTTTAGCCCTCCAACTCTCCTTTATTACTATACGGCTCCTCCATATAATCAACCTATTCTTTTCACCTTTAATTTATTAAATGGGTTGTCATTATCAGCATTTTACTAATCATTTACATTAATTATCAAATTTGTCATTCCCACTTCAATAATATTAATATTTTTCCATTAAAATTTAAGTATTTTATAACTATCGCTGTCAAACATTATTAGAGGACTTAATTACCTCTTAGTTATTTGGGGTGTTCCATAGTAAATGAAAAATTTTGCTCAATTCCACGTGGTTGAGTCATATAAACAACCTCTAACAATCCACCATTTAAAAAAGCATTCTTGATATCCAACTTGCCAATAAACCATCCAAGCGAAATAGCAATAGAAAGCACAAGTCGAATGGTTGTCAGCTTAATAACTGGACTGAATGTCTCAAAATAATCAACACCGACCCATTTTGCCACTAGTCGGGCTTTGTAGCGCCCGATGGAGCCATCCGCTCGTCCTTTGATCCTAAAACTTACTTATAACCGACAACATTAGCATTAGAAGGAAGAGAAACAAGTGACCATGTGTTTTTTCTCATAAGTGCATCATACTCCTCTTTTATTGCAGTTTGCCAACAAGGAATTTTGAGGGCCTAAGTGACAGTTCGAGGTTCGGTCAGGTTGTCTTGTGAAATAGTGGTAATGAATATTTTTGGTTTGAGAGGGTTGGTACAGGATCGAGTGGTCATGGTGTGGCAATTATTCTTAGCTGACAATAATGGCTCAGATTAGTTTGTTTGACACGAGAACTATATGTGGGTTGTTGATGGCGAGAAGAGACACATAGCTCAGGAGACCGAGGTTGGGGGTAGTGTTAATGGATGTGAGCAGGGACAATGAAGTATGTGAGGATGATAAGGACTAAGCATGGTCCGGTAGATAGAGTAGTGTTGATAGACTTACTAGGGGAGGAAGCTCAGTTGGACATATATCATTTGTTTATGGAAAAATTCTTCATTGAAAATGACAGATCGAGATATATAAATTCTGGATGTGGGTTTATGGTAACACATATAACCTTTGTGAGAAGAACTGTATCCAATGAAGATGCATGGAAAAGAGCGAAAATCCATTGTATGAGATGTATAGTGTTGAAGGAATGGATAACAGAGACATCCAAATGTCCTTAGAACATGTAATCTGGACTATTATTATAGAGAATGGAATGTGGAGTTTTATAGGCAAGGGTTGGGGTGATAGTTCGATTGTGGAGATAAGTAGCATCCTTGAAAGAGTGCTCCCAAAGCTCATGTGGAAGAGATGTTTGAGCAAGTAATGCTAAACCCTATTTTATAATTACGCTTTTTCGTTGTTCAATCGCCCCATTTTGTTGCGGTGTGTATGAGCATGAATACAATGAAGAATGCCACATGATTTTAGAAAAGTGGATACATTACAATATTCTCCTCCCCAATTTGTTTGTGGGTTCTTAATATCACAATCAAATTGAGTTTTAACCATGTCTCGAAATTATGTAAATATAGAAAACACTTGTGATTTATGTGACAAAAAATATATCGACACAAACTTTGAATAATCAGCAATGAAAAGAACAAAATAACGAGTTCCATTAATTGAAAAAAGAGGAGATGGTCCCCAAAAATCAGAATACACTAAAATGGCTTAGAAGATGAGATATGGAAGTGAGAAATTGGTAATCTGTGACTTTTCCCCATTTGACATGGTTGGCATACAAGAGGAGATTTATTTTAATGACCGGAAGTTGGAAGGTAGATACGAGGCGATGTAGAATATGCTCATGTGGATGGGCAAGTCGATTATGCCGGCCAGTCATGAATGTTCTAACACCAGTCCAGGCTATCGAAGTCGATTTCTTATTAGAAATAGAAGAGAGGCCATGGATACCATGATCAACGCGCCTGTGAAGAATTGCCCTGCCCTGAAAGTCCTTAACATAATAATTAGGCCAAAACTCCATATAAACATTATAATCTGAGGTTAATTTAGATACTCTGAGTAAGTTTTTGGTTAGACGAGGAACGGACTAAACATTTGGCAAATGTAAATTAGGTAAGGATGATGATCCAATATGAGAAATAGACAATTGATTACCGTTACCAACTTGAAGCTTGTCAGTGCTAGTGTATTCTTTTGAAATATTCAGCTTTCCAATGTCAGGAGACACATGATTTGTAGCTCCAATGTCAAAATACCAAGAAGGAACCATGATAGTAGAAGGCCTGTTATAACTCACATTGTGGGCTTGTCGAGGTTGAGCATGAGGACTAGGACGTCTAGAAGGATAATCGATTTGGTTTGTCCTTTGCCAACAGTCCATTTCATGACCAAGACATCCACAAAGTTGACATTGGAAACGACGATGTCGTGAATCATTGTTCTTGCGGGTGTTAGAGGAAGAGTAACTGTGAACGTTGGGTGACTGAGTCAAACGGTTGGAAGACCGAGAAGTTGTGTTTACAGATGAAATCGAGTTAGACAGAGGAAGAAGAGCAGCAGCCTGTCGAGCAGTCTCTTGTTCAAGAGGAGATTTCTCTTGAAATAGTATGCCAACCAATTCATCAACAGAAGATGCAACAGATTTCATCATGAAGGCAGAAATGAAGGCACCATAAGAGGAATCCAAGCCAATGAGAATGGTACTTATAAGATCTTCATTAGAAAGAGGATGAATATTTTCAGCAAGTGAGTTAGCGATCGACCGTTTGGGCTCAACATATACGAGCATAGTTAAGGCACCTTTCAAAAAAGTTTGGAGTTGAGTCTTCATTTCCATTCGACGGCCTCAAGTTTGTGCTATAAAAGTATATTCCTTTGCTTGCCAAACAGACTGAGAAGAGGACGAGCGAGCGACAATAGCAAGAGCTTCCTGGTGGATTTGAGTCATAATAAGACAAAGTGGTCATGCTTTTTCTAGGTTGTATATGTAGGATTGGGAGTAGAAGCACCATTTACTGAAGTTGCAGGAAGAGACTCAACAGGAGGATTTGGTGCCAATATAAAAGATTCGAGATCGAAAGTCTCGAGGGATAAAATGATCGTGGAACGCCAGAGAGAATAGTTGTTGATCAGTGATATTAATCACTTATGTTTTTGTGTGTTTTTGCTGTGTTTTAGTGTGTTAAATGCAAGAAAGTTGGTACCGCTGATGTGAATTAGTTGTTGTAGGTGATTGGAAAGAAAAGAAGCAAATTGATAGCTTGTGGAGTTGAGAAGTAGCCTGCGTCCAAGGCAGCGTCCTAGACGCTAAGTCAAACGCCGAGAATATGTGATTTCAGAAGATAAGCGTCCTCAGAACGCCTGATGCAAGGTTGCGGCGTCTGGCCAGCGTCCTAGACGCTGGGGTCGACGCTGGTGCGCCAGTTTCTATGGAAGCAGTGTTTTTGAAGAGGACGGTTACCACAATTGAGTGGGGGGTTCGACTTGTGTTCGTTTTTGACACACAGAGAGCAGTTTTTGGAGGCGACCAGTGGGAGAAAACAACAAGGAGCACCATTGATCAAGCATTCGACAACCAACTCTTTGTGTTTTACACACTTGTGGTAATTAGTATGTATTTATTTATGTCAATTGCTGTTTGTGTGCGTGTCCAAACTATGTTGGGCTAAATACATTACGGTGTTTGTTTTTCAGTTTGCATATTATGGCATGAACGAATGTTATGTTATATTCAGTTTTCATTTGGAATTAAGGGGTTGTGGATCATATATCTAAATGAATGAATTTTCTAACAACGGGTGTTGAATGAAACAGTGTATAGTGATATCATTAGTTGTGCCAACTTAAAGTAAAAGAGGAAGACAATTAATTGAATCGCATATGTTGTCCTAAGAACATTGGTTGTAGAACATACATTTGAGTGAATGAACTTGATTAGACAGTGGGTGTTGTATAAAACAGTTTATATTGATACCAATAGTGGTGCTAACTTTGCATGAGGAAGGAAGACAACTAATCGAGCAGTATACGGTGTCTTAAGAGCATCAGTTGTGAATTCTAGTTCATTCCCATGAAAATTGTATTTCGAACATTCCGAATTGCCATAATATGTACAAAGAGAGAGCAAACACCTATTCTCCTTAAGTGAAACTTTATAATTCAACACCTTTGTGTTAGAACACAATAGTAGCAATCGATAGTAGTTTATTAATTAAAAGCAAATGATTACAATTTCAATCCAAACAGTCTTAAAGGCTAAATTAACAACCTAACTTTCCCTGTGGATTCGATCCCACTTACCCTATCTATATAGAGTGTTTTGGGTTATTTTTGGTACTCATACGACTAGGTTTATCAAAATGGTGTCGTTGCCAGGGATTGACAACGCTTGTTAAATTAGTTCTAGAGTAACTGTTTCTGTATATATTCTTATTTATAGTAGCTAGTTAGTTCCTTTTTATTTTCTTTCATATTTTTCAGTCATTTTTAATTATTTCTATTTTTCTTAACATTTTGAATAGCAAGTTCAGAATCTTTACGTTGTGTGTGTGTATTTCAGGTATATGCATACTCATCACTCTGGGAGAACTTCTCCATTGCAGTACAAAACAGAGTTAGAAAGAACTGTACGTTCACTAAGAAAGCTACATAGAGGATATTGGAGTAGTGGTGAGCCTGCGGGTAATTCAAGGGCAACGGAGACATCTAATTTAGAAGAGCAATCTGTACATTCGGAGGAATCTGAAAGTGATAGTGAACCCAACGTAGATATTGGGGATGACAGGAGGACTGTGGAGTCCCATTACAGGCCAGGTGACTTGCCTGATATGTCACCTATTCAGTATCCAGAAGTTGAGAATGAGCCGGAGATAAAGACTCACTTGTTTAGCATTATTCCTCAGTTTCATGGAACGAAGAGTGAAGAGCCATACGACCACTTAGCCGAATTTTCAGCTATATGCAAGGCCAATAGAGTACAGAGGCTACCTATGGATACTCTCAAACTGAGATTGTTCCCTTTTTCTTTGAAGGATAAAGCCAAACAGTGGTTCACCTCGTTGCCCGCAAACAACATTCGTAATTGGGAGGAGATGTAGAGGGCTTTCCTTAATGAGTTTTACTCAAATAGTAAAACCACCGAAAAGAGGAACAATATTACTAGTTTCAAGCAGAAACCGGGGGAGCAATTCCATGAGGCATTCGACAGATTGAATGAGATGTTGCGAGCATGCCCACATCATGAGGTGCCTAAGTGGATGTTGGTGAAAAACTTCTTTGATGGCATTAGTCAGGAGAGTAGGAATATGATCATAGCAGCATCGGGTGGTACATTCGTGGCTAAGGAACATGATGAAGCATGGGAACTACTAGCACAGTTGGCTAAGGGGTCTAAGGTACAAGCTGGGTCTGATACATCGATTGGAGTCCAAGTTATGGGAATCGATAATGCTTGGAAGAGAGATGCCACTTCAAATATGGAGACCCTCAGTAAGAAGATGGATGCCTTGATGAGGAAGGAGCAGACAGAACATAGAGCTCCTATTATGTGTGTTACACGTGGAGAGCACACTCATACATCAGAGTTTTGTTTTCATGTACAAGGGGAGCAAACTGGTGATATTTCTGGATTTTGGCCACGACAGGATAGGTTTGACCCTCACTCAGTAACCTACAATGCTGGGTGGAGCCGTTATCCTAACTTTCATTGGAGGGATGACCAGAGGGTCGATGAATATGCAGAACCCAGATTTGATAAGGGGAATCCAACAAAATAGAAACTTCTACGGTGTATATCATCTGGTACTAAGGAAGAGAAAGAACCAGCAACCCAAGAAGCTCCAAAAGACTCGAAGATGGATCAACTCATGGACTATCTTAAGCAGCAATCGTATGTTCAAACTAAGTCGATGGCCAGTCTAGAAAAGCAGATGAGCAGATTGCAGATCAACTTACAAAAAGAGACGAGGGTCGTTTGCCAAGCAATACCCAAGTGAACCCTTTTCATTCCAAGGGTAAAGAGAAGCTATCAGTACTTGAAGTAGACGAGCTGAATGAAGTTAGTGAGCTGCACAAGGTGACTACTCTACGTAGTGGAAAGAAGGTAGATAACAAAGTGGTTATGCCGGAAGTGGTAGAATTGGAGAATGATGTTGAAGAGGTAATTGATGATGGGAAATCAGTCCCACATTCAGAGTCTGAACGAGAGGTCAGTTTGAAAAAGAAAGTTCAGTTTGAAGAAGTTGTAGTGGAAAAGGATGAACAACCAAGGCCTGAACCAACACCTTTATATCCGTCAGCACTAGAGGGTCCGAGCAGGCCAACTTTTGGGAAGAAAGGGCCGCAGATAGAGGACCTATGGGAGATGTTTAATCAAGTGAAGATTAATATCCCGTTGGTAAAAGCCTTGCAGCATGTTCCAGCTTACGCCAAATTTTTGAAGGACTCGTGTACTCAGAAGCACAAATTCAATACGGCGTTGCCAAAGCAAATCAACCTCACGGAGCAGGTAAGTGTCGTAGTCTCGAGTTCTCTACCACCAAAGCTTAAGCATTCAGGTTCACCTCTCATTCCTGTTACTATCGGTGATGTTAGGATTAAGAAAGCATTGTTATATTTAGATGCGAGTCTTAACATACTCCCTGGAAACTTATTCGATCAGCACGATTTGGGAAGCCTAAAACCCACTGATGTGGTGTTACAGCTAGCTAATCGATCTACTAAGATTCCAAGGGGCATGTTAACCGATGTGATTGTAAAAGTTGAAGATTTCTATTACCCGGTAGATTTTCTTGTGTTGGATTCCGATCATAGGAGTCGGGACAACCAACCCGCAATTATTTTGTGCCGGCCATTTTTGGCTTCCATAAATGCCAAAATAAATTGTAGGACAGGAGTATTAGACTTAGCTTTTGGGAATAGAAAGTTGAAGTTGAATGTTTTTGATGTTGTTCCTAACGTTTCTTTTGATTCAGAGTGCTATTTGATTGATTGTATTGATGTGTTGTCATGTCAAGAGCAGGAAGAGGTTGAATGGGAATGGTTGACGAGCGTAGAGGAGATTGTCGGAGGAACGAAGCAGAATAGGCAGCCTCCGTGGTCGTTAAAGTTTGAGAAACTACCTGAAGATCGTCCCGAGTCAATAAAACCTTCTCTCGAACAAGCCTCCATTTTGGAACTCAAAGCTTTACCCACCCATCTTAAGTACGTATTTTTAGGGCCACATGAAAGTTTCCCGGTGATTATAGCTTCCGATTTGTCAAAGGTTGAAGAGAAAGCTCTAATTGAGGTTATGGGGAGACATAAGGCAGCCATGGGTTGGACAATCTCTGATCTTAAGGGGATAAGTCCCACGATTTGCATGCATAGAATCATAACTTAGGCTGATATTAAACCTTCAAGGGATGCACATCGAAGGCTAAACTCAAATCTGAGAGAAGTGGTAAAGAAGGAGGTGCTAAAATGGTTGGATGCGAGTGTTATCTACCCCATTTCTGACAGCCAATGGGTCAGCCCTACACAGACCGTGCCCAAAAAGTCTGGGTAACAGTGATCAATACTGAGGATGGTCAGATTGCAACTAGGCCAGTAATGGGCTGGAGGGTATGTATAGACTATAGGAAGCTGAACGCAGCCACATCGAAGGACCATTTCCCTCTACCTTTCATAGACCAGATCGTTGAAAAGCTAGCCGGGCAGAAATATTACTATTTTCTAGACGGTTATTCGGGGTATAATCAGATTCCTGTTCACCCGGACGACCAAGAGAAGACAACGTTTTCCTGTCCTTATGAGACATTTGCTTATCGGCGAATGCCATTTGGGCAGTGTAATGCTCTTGCTACTTTTCAGAGGTGCATGATGGCGATATTCTCGGATATGGTAGTAGGTTCTATGGAAATCTTTATGGATGACTTCTCCATTTTCGACAAGACATTTGAAGGATGTTTACACCACTTGGAGCAAGTTCTGAAGAGGTGCACCGAAACTAATTTGGTGCTGAGCTGGGAGAAAAGCCATCTTATGGTCAAAGAAGGAATTGTGCTAGGCCATGTGGTTTCTCAGAAGGGAATGGAGGTAGATAAAGCAAAGATTCAGCTTATATCATCGTTGCCACCACCAACAAGTGTGAAAGGAGTTAGATCATTCCTAGGGCATGCCGGATTTTACAGGAGATTTATTAAGGACTTTAGCACTATCTCCAAGCCATTGTGTAATTTGTTGGTGAAGGATGTAGAGTTTGTATTTGATGAGGCATGTTTGAAGGCATTCGAGTTACTGAAAGCAAAACTTACCGGTGCTCCTATTTTGCAGTCACTGGACTGGACCAAGCCGTTTAAAATCGTGTGTGACGCAAGCGACTTTGCGGTAGGAGCAGTATTGGGACAAAGAGTAGACAAGAAACCAGTCGTGATTTATTATGCCAGCAAGACGTTCTCGGAAGTACAACAGAACTACACTACTACAGAGAAGGAGTTGTTAGCAGTGGTGTATGCGTTGGATAAGTTTTGTGCCTATGTTTGGGGGGGGGGGGGGGCAAAATTGATAGTTTAATTTGATCATAGTGCCCTGAAATACCTCTTGAATAAGAAAGATGCTAAGCCCTGGCTGATTCGGTGGGTCTTGTTGTTACAAGAGTTCGACTTGGAAATTAGAGATAAGAAGGGTTCTGAGAATGTAGTGGCAGACCACTTGTCTAGGCTGCCTACATTAACACCAAATGTGATTGAAGTGATTAAAGAGTCTTTTCCTGATGAACCACTCTTGTTTGTGTCTATATTACCTTGGTTTGATAACCTAGTTAATTATTTTGTGACAGGTAAGACACCAGTTCATTGGACATCTCAACAGGGAAAGTGTTTCTACGCACAAGCCAAGCACTATGTCTGGGACGATCCTTATTTATTCAAGATTGGTGCTGATCAGATCATTAGAAGATGTGTGCCGGAGGCAGACCAACTTGACATCCTTACTCACTGCCATAGTCTAGCATGTGGGGGGCACTTTAGTGCTATAAAAACAGCTCATAAGGTTTTAGAGTGTGATTTCTTTTGGCCATCCTTGTTCAAGGATGCTTATGAGTTTGTCAAATCCTGTCTTAGATGCCAACAAGTTGGGGGAACTTACAAGAGAGATCAAATGCCGATGGTTCCCATCTTAGAAGTAGAAATCTTTGATGTTCGGGGAATAGATTTCATGGTCCCATTTCCTTTATCCTTTGGATTTGAATACATTTTAGTGGCAGTAGATTATGTGTCTAAATGGGTTGAGGCTGAGGTAACAATGCATAATGATAACAAAGTTGTGTGTAAATTTGTTAAAAAGAACATTTTCTCACGATATGGGATTCCCAGAGCTATTTTTAGCGATGGAGGAACCCATTTCAAGAATTTTCAGTTTCACACTTTGTTAAAACGGGGTTACTCACTGTGTAGCCACTCCTTACCACCCACAGACAAGTGGTCAAGTTGAGATGTCTAATAGGGAGATTAAAAGGATTTTAGAGAAAACTATAAAGCCTAGTCGCAAAGATTGGTCATTAAGGCTAGATGATGCATTGTGGGCTTACAGGACTGCATATAAGACCCCTATTGGCATGTCACCATATAGATTAGTCTATGGGAAACCTTGTCATTTACCTGTGGAATTAGATCATAGGGCTACTTGGGCTATTCGAAATTCTAATTTTGATATTGCTGATGCAGGTAAAATGAGGAAATTTCAGTTGGCAGAGCTGGAGGAAATCAGAATGGAAGCCTATGAGAGTGCAAGGCTATATAAGGAGAAGACAAAGCAATTCCATGATAAGCACTTAAGGAAGAAAAGTTTTGTGGTTGGTAATAAAGTTTGGCTTTTCAACTCACGTCTTAAATTGTTTCCAGGTAAGCTAAGGAGTAAGTGGATGGGACCATATGAAATTGTTCATGTGTATGAGAATGGCATAGTGGAGATTAAGGATCCTAGACATGGGAACTCATTTATGGTGAATAGCCACAGGCTTAAGTTTTATGTTGAAGGTCCTATCAAGGCTGAAGGTGAACAAGCCACATTGATTGAGGTAGTGGCTCTTGAGGAGCCAAACTATTTATCTCTGTAAGTGAAGCAGATACAAATTTTGTGGGTATATTCACTGCAAACCCTCACGAGACTAAACTCATCCATCCAAGTAATTGGATGGTTTAAAAGGCTTGCTACACATGTTAAGTGTAGCTTTGTTCCCTATGAAAATAGTTGTTTTTATGTTGTGTTAATTTTGTTTTAGGATAGTGTATTTTAAATATTTAACTTGGAAATGAGCGGGAGTGTCAGTTATTGAGCAAGTTGGAGAGATTTGAGGAAAGCATTGGGCAAGTTTGAGTAGCAGCGTCCTAGTAGGCATCTAGAACGTGGAAATTAATTTCAAAAACAGTGAAACAGCGTAGGATAGACGCTTATGTGGGGGATTTCAACGCCGAGAAGACGTTTGGGACGCTAGGCTGGACGCCAGAGCCTAACTTTGAAACGCACATAAGTGAGCGGCGTTCTAATAACCGTCTCAGACTCTGATAATTATTTTAAAAACAGGAGGTTAGCGTACAAGGGACGCTCATCTTGGGTGTCAGACGCTGAAATACCGTTCAGGACGCCAGACAAGATGCCAAGAGACCGCTTCGAAACGCGCATAAGTGCATGGCATCCTAGTGGGCGTCCTAGATGCTGGGAGTAATTTCAAGACAGAAGGTTAGTGTCCTCTGGACGCTTAAAACAGCCACATCGACGCTCTTGCACCGTCTAAGACGCCAAGGCGGACGCTATCTCACCTGTCCCCGTTTTATACCTTTTTGGCGTCATTCCCGTCGTTTTCACCGTCTCTCTTTCATTTCAAACGCTCTCAAACCTTCTTCAAACTAGGCGGTTTCCACCTCTTCGTTGTCATCTCTTGCACAATCCTAACTACTCCTTGATCAGGTAAACTTTTCTAAACCACATTCTTGATTGAAACGGTTTCCATTGTCCCTCGAAAACTTGGTTGAGGTATGTGCTATGATTGAGTGCTTCCTAGCGTTAATCTGTCGATTATGTATGTGTTGAGTCGTATTCTTCTTATATACATGCGTTTCATGCACATTTAAAGTTTTGGGAAGTTAGGGTTTACATTTTCGAGTTAGGGTTTTCTTGTGGTAGAGGTGGAGTGCATGTTGTGTGTAGAGCTTGATGTATGAGGTTTATGTAGGTGAGTATGTGTGCTAAATGATGTAGTTACAGGGTGGTTAGTATGTTGTGTTTTGCATACATTGCCATACGTTCATGAATATGTGTGTGAGTTATGTGCTGTTGGTTATCCTAGCCTTTGGGGTTTTCTTGTTTGTTGTTGACACTTGTGTTCAAGGAAGTAAGGAATAAACCCACTCTTCATGTCTAAGTTAGGGAGGGGTTACTATCATGTCTGTGAGTGCATAGGGTGAGAGGTGCAGTACGGAGGCATTTCTGTGGATGGTCTTTATGGGGTATAGTATGCAAGAATCGTGTCTGTTACTTCAGTTTGGGAAGTGATGTTTTAGATGTGTGTCATATCTTCATTGCATTCCTTATGGTGCATCTAAAGTATTAACTTAGTGGGATGTTAGTGAGACACATCATTTAGTACATCGCGCCTGACCTTTGTTTCCTACACCCTTCTTTAGCATTATGACACGCGCTTTCGCAGAGAAACAAAAGCAAGACGCAACGACCAGTGCACGGAAAATGAGCAGGAAAACGATCTCACCAACACCATCACCTGTACGTGACCTGGAGCAAGGTGTGGAGGTGTTTGAAGTCGATACTGATTTTAAATTCATGTTAGAGAAGAACGTACTAAAAGATGAATTTGAAGATTATGGCGTATTCGATTGTTTTCGGAGGATAGGTTGCTTGGCAGCGTTAGATTGGACAAAGGATGTTGTCTACCCAGATGCGTCGAAAGAATTTTGTGACTCAGTGCGGAGAAGGAGAGGAGAACCATTAACACCCATGATTCTACACGCTTCGGTAGGAGGACACGATATTGAGTTATCGGCAGAGAGGATCAGGATGATATTGGGGTTTGACAACTCGACAGCTACTGATGGGTCGTCCCTGGAACATGAGGTGTGGGATGAAGAAAGTCTTAAGGAGATCCCTCTCGTGTCTCCCGAAATCTGGCACAATTACTTGTCTACAGTTTTTGAGCTAACCCCGTCCCAGGCTAAATCGTACACCGCTCATGCATGTAAGGACCTCAGGCCGCTTGCCAAAGTTCTCTGGAAACTAGTTCTGCATAATGTTTTGCCACGAAATGCGGACACCACAAGCGTGAAGATGAAAGAGATTGTGGTTGTTCATGCCCTGCTGACCGGTACACCATGCATATTTTTTTAAGCCACTTGGTGCTCGTAAACATTTGGGGTTCAGTTCTGTCTTCCTACCGTAATGAATTAGTTCATGCTAGGATGATCTACGAATTGTTAGACCTAATGGGTACCTGCCACCAAATCCAATATTTTCAGTCTTTCCAGACTGGGAAAAGCACTTCACAAAGCAGCTGTTTAGTCGCACGAGGTTCATACGTGCGGGGGACAAATCCATCATTCGTGATCTCATGAGCGGCTACGAGGAAACTTTGGATAAGCCAAGGACACCGACTCCATTACCTGAACGTGTTTTGGGTGAATCTTCATCTACTGTGGTTGCTGCTGACCTTGATGAGGTCAAGAAAACATTGACGGACCTAAAAAACATGGTCTGCAAGCTCTATAATCAGATGCAACAAAATGTTTTTCCCACTTTAGAGGAAACATGAAAGAAGGTGGACCGCATGTTTGAAATGGCTCAGGCAGTGCAGGAAGATGAACGACCAAAGGAAGATGTGGTAGAGACGGTGGCGCGGATGGCTGGTGGCTTGGACAGAAGTGGGAAGGATAAGACTCCCATGCGTGACGAGGATGTGGATTTGGTTTAATGGGTTGTAACGGTTGCTTTCGTATGATTTGTTTGTTTTGTGGCCAATCATGCCGTGTGTGGCATTGAACAATTTAGTTTGTACTATCTACTTTAACTCTCTCCTTCCCTTTCCCTTTCTTTTGAACAAGTTCTGCTTTCCTGTGATGAATCTATATGATGTTGCCTTAATTTTCACTTCTCTATGCTTGCTTAGTGGTTTGCTATGTGATGAGGATGTCACTTTCCTCTAAGTTGGGGAGGGGGGTGTCCAATTTTTTTGTTTGGCATGCATGATTATTGGTCACTTGTATGACAGGAAGTTGAGTTTAGCTCTTTAGATACCTTTGGTTGCAAGGTGAACACACAGAAAATATGTGTGTTAATAACTGATGAGTTCAACATTTTGTCTCTCTTGTGTTTGTTCACTGTGTAGCAGGCTTAAAATGTCTGGATCATCGTCTCAAAGTGTAAAAAGCATAGCAAAAAGAAAGAAAACTACACCGGCACAAGTGATTCGTCCTTCAGTTGGATGGGATCCTACCAAGTCTCTCTCCGAGCATGATGAACGCATAAGGGCTGAACTGTTCATGGAAAAATGAGGAGAGGATACCAAGTACATTTACGAGAAGAAGCTAGACAGGGATGCTCAGCTCGTGAAATCGGTTAGTATACCCTGTAACGTCCGTTCCCTTCATTGATAGATTCAAGAACTCCGATTCCATTTTCTGGAGTTCGTTTCTCGGACAGTACTCGTCCGTCATCATTTGCTTCAACACGGACCAGGCGAGTTGATAGGCTTCATCGATTCCCACTGACTGGACATAGGAATTCCACCATGTCAGTGCGCTATCCTGTAGAGTGTGGGTGGCGAATTTCACTTTGTCTCCTTCAATACATCCGCTAACACAGAATACCGACTCCAGTTTCTCAAACCATCGTACCAATCCGACGGCTCCCTCTGTCCCGTTAAAGTATCGGGGCTTGCAACTCAAGAACCCCTTAATTCCGCACCCTTTTGGGTTGGTTTCAGTACCTCCCGTGTTGCGGCTAGCACCACCATCTCCGTTGGCAGAACTATTTCGGTTGGTCTCATAAGTGGCTATAGCGGCGGCCACTCTTTGTGCGACTAATTGCTCGATTTTTGCAGCGTTCATGGCTCTTCTTGGTGGCATTATCTTAAAGTTTAAAGAAAAGAGCATAGTGTAAGAATTTGAAGCTTAAAGATTTAAATTTTTCTTAAGGCACAGCACTATAATCATCAAACACAAATTCATAAATAACTTGCAATATTCATTAATCATTCATAACTTTCTTACATTTGGACGGGTTATTACCCGAAATTTTTTGTCCTACACTATTACATAATAATTTTCCTATCATTACAAAGATAGATAAGGGGTACTAGGTGTGGGAGTGATCGGGGGTCTCTCCCTTCTCCAAAGCGTTGAGGCGCTGAGTCAGCTCCTCATTACGAGCCTTGCTTTCGGCTAATCACTGCCGAAGCTCATCTAAGCCGTCCTGCTGGATGGCGAGGGCGTGCTGGTTAACCCAGTACAAGTTGGAGTTCTGCAACTCCTCCCGCTCTAAACGGGCAGTCAATTCTCCAATATCCTGGTTAAGTAACCGGATTCGGAAGTCATGTCGTGAAGACCTTGCTACTAAAAGAGGTACGGTCTGGTCAACCGTCTCCTGAGTGAGCGGTGGGATCGGTGCGAGGATGGTCCTCCGACCTCAAACTGGGAAGGGATTCCTTCCTCTTGTCTCCACTCACGGAGAGTCTCTGGTATCCAGTCCCATCTACGGGCGTTTGCCCGTCGCTGCTGGGGTGGGGGACTTGGTTGAGGAGTCGGGATGGGAATAGACTCTTGCCTCGGTATGATCACCCTCTTTCGGGGTGTAAACATCATCTTCGGGCCGTTAGGGTAGGGACGGTATGGCTTGAATGACGGAACCTCAGGATGGTATGGGGTGTAGGCAGGGATCACCGGGGGTGGTGGATCCACTCCGGCGTCGTCCTCTTCCATTGGTTCCTCCTCGTCTGACTCTTCCATGGGATCCTCGTCTTCCGAGGGGTCTTCCTCCTCAGTTGGGTCCTCTTCAGAAAACAAATCCGGGTTGTATCGGTTGATGAGGGTATGTTCCTCTTCCGATTTAGACAAAATGATTACCACTTGGTTGGACATGTTTTCTGCTATCAATGTCCATTCATAGTCTTTTAGTTAGTTACAAAATATTTTCATAATCAGTCTTAAGTGCAGTTATAGTCTAGGGTATTAATGCAACCTAGTTCACTATAACTATGGCTCTGATACCAATCTGTCACACCTCGTTACCCCGGTTGGCATCGAAGCATGACGTCGCGGAAGCATAACCATAATCATAACGAACGACCACTATATGGACGTTTTCAAAAAATACATCGATAAAACTTTAAAATATAGTAATGTAGTACATAGTCTGACATGAAGAAAAAGAAGTTCGCACAATACAGAGATTTAAATACATAATTAAAGTTTTAAAAATAATGCAGCAAAATCTCCGGTAGTTTCGAAAATGCATGCGACTCCTTAGGTGCGGAAACTTGAAAAATACATCTGAAGGTACACTTGCCTTAATTTCCTAAAAATACACGCTAAAAGTACGTCAACAAAAATTGTTGGTGAGCTCATAGGTTTACACGTAAATCTGACTTGTATAAACAACAACAGTTAAGTTTGAATTTATAAAATCATAAATTCCATGTTATGTATTACATATAAACCATCATGCAACCGAAGCTTAATTAAATGAGTTTGCCCTGTGCAGTATTCCCATACGTAATACCATGTGTTAAATATATATGCACTCGCTGTTAGACGAGCCGAACTAACCCGAATGGGGGACATGACTCCCGATAGATCTATCCACAATATATTCGCGCTTACAAATAAATGCAATTAACGGTTCATGATATAAGGGCTGAAGGAACCACATGTGTAATACATAATAGAAATGAAGTTGTTTTCGTGTCCATATGAAAATGAAGCATGTATTTTCAACCCCAAAACATAACAGTGTGAAAATAGGGGCTATGAGGACTCACCGAGCTTGTAATGGCAAAAACGAGCGAAAAATGCAAATTAGCGTAAGTTGATGGGTGATGCACCGGGTGAGTTTAATCGAGCCCTAAATGATAATAGGGACTTAATATCTCTAATATATAATAATATACATATTTATAGATTTTTTTGTCTTAAATCACCCAACATTACAAGTTTATAAATAAAACTCATTTAAAACGTCAAGTTTATATATATATATATATATATATATATATATATATATATATATATATATATATATATATATATATATATATATTGTAGGTCCCGAGAGGTTCCCAAAGTATATAGTTATAAGCTGTAGAGGGGGGGTGAATACAGCAATTTAAAAACTACACACTCTTTTCTCAATGTTTGTATGTATTATCAACAATTTGTTAATTACAAACAAGCTTGAATGCGGAATAGTTCAAGCTGAGATGACAGATACAACAGTATGTTCACTAGTCTAAGACAAACTCAAACTAGTATACAATGAATACACTCACTAAGAAGCACTCACTGTGTTTACAAGACTTAAGAGAACAGCTTATGTAAAACAGCTTAGACACACAGATACTGAATTACACAGCAGGCTTGCATGCATGAAAAACACACTTGCACGTTCACTCTTGGTTTCAGCACTTAGCTTTCTTCACACTTTTCTGTCCTTAGAAGCTTCCTTTTATACTCACTAGAAGGATCTAAGAGAAACATTTCATTGGACGGGAATGAAAAGGAGAAGTCTTGTTGAACAAGACAACATACTTTTCTGGCATTCTTTTTTTCTGAAAAGCAGACTTGTCTTCACATGTGCAGAACTTTTGTCTTTTTACTTTGTCTACTGTTGCATTGCCTTTAACTAATTTAGGAATGTCAACTTTGCGTCTTTCTTCCCTGTAAAGGCCTATTTTGATATAAGAAAAAGGTCTGTCACCCTTTTTCAAATATCCTTTTGTCTTCATGTTACAGAACAGCGTGGGCAGGCTGAGCAGTTCTGTTTCCCACTTTGTCTTCGACTTTGTAAACTGATCTTGTAGTCAAAAACAATACATGATGACTTGGAAACAAATTCCATAAAGTGTTTAGCCTGTTAAGACAGAACATTTAAATTGCCAAGCTGCTCACAGTGGTAGAAGCATGGTAGACATTTTGTCCAAGCCTGTTCAGCAGACAGAGGCAGCTTGACAACTGTTTAGTTGCAACCATGCAACATAAGAACAGCTTTAGACTGATATTGCAAATCTTTCTTCAGGTTTCAATAAGGCTATAACAGGCCTTAAATTCAACCTTCAAATGCATCAACAGGTTTGATTATAAAATCTCCCCCTCAGATGTAGAACAGGTTTGACTGAGGCCTTTTAGTGCCTAACAATCTCCCCCTATTTGCAATAACCAGTCCAAGCTGGTCTTATCAAAAATCACTATATATTTTTACAGTACATTTGCTGAAATAAAATTACAACATTACAGTAAAGTAAAAGATCAGTTTATATATACACTGATTCTTGACTACACTAGAACAACACATGTTCTTACAAGAGTACAACTAATGTACTAATGTATTTTACAACTAATGTAA
>JAANYP010008072.1:0-14392 GCA_020465985.1 Centrapalus pauciflorus
TGGTTACACGATACCGTAGAAAAAGTTGGAAAAGTTGAATTTATTTCAAAATTTTCGAAAATTTTTCTAAGTATTGGTGGTTTCGAATCTAAGACAGACTCGAAGCAGTAAGACTTCGAATCTGTCAGTAGATTCGAAACTGTGCTTAGACTCGAGGGTGGTATAAAAGGTTAACAGTAAGGTCATTAACTCTATCTGTTTTCGAATTCTATACTCTCGAATCTATATTGGCGATTTCGAATCTGTTCTCGAGTCTACCGTTTCTCTCCTAAACGACATTTTGTCGACTTTGAAGACGTTGTGTTCGATTCTACAGACACTTCTAGGTATAATCAACCGGATTGTACAAGATTTGTGTAGTTTTATACACAATTTTAGGCTAAAACATCAAATTTTGAAGTTTTATAGGTTGAAATAGGGTTTTTGCTAAATTACCAAGATTGGACCTATAAAAGATCAAATTAAAGACATAAATCATGGATTAGAACCTAGTTGAACTAATGTATGTGATTTACCAAGTTCAAAATGGTTAAAATCTTGGGTTTTTGTTGAAAAATCAACAGTCGGGCCTTCGAGTCTATTCCAGGACCTTCGAATCTGTTCATGGGTTTCTCGAATCTGTCATTAGATTCGAGATGACCATGATATTCGAATCTGTCCATTAGACTCGAAAAGGGACTCTTCGAATCTGTCCATTACACTCGAATATGGAGACTTCGAATCTGTTACTTTCGAATCTGTACTCTATTTACTTTGTTTAATGTAAATTTTATTAAACTTGTGGAAATTTAATTGTGTTAGATTTTTTATTTAATCAAGTACAAAATAAAACAAATTTTGAATTTAAACAAGTTTATTGATTTTTAATGAGTCTAACAGTTTTATTTATTGTGCAGATATGGCAGTTCGCGCTTTTGTTCCGAAGCATAATATGGTCCTTAATCCAGAAAATAATATCCCTGAGGCGCAGGGTTTTCGTGAAGTTTTGGACTTCCTAGCTGAGTCTAGGATTAGCTATGCTTTGTATCATAACATTCCAATTGTAATTTCATATGTACGCCAATTTTATGATCATTTACAGGTGGACTGTACTGTCACCCCGACAGTTATCAGAACCAGAATTGCTGGCCAGCCTCTAGTCTTCTCAGCAGACATGTTGCGCCAAGTGCTACAGTTGGGTTCTCAAGAACAAGAAGATGGGCCTATTGACTTTCCATTAAGTATTAGGCAGACTGCTTTTCTGAGAATGGGGTACAGTTTAGATGTGACGAAGTCATCGTATATGAAAAGTGGCCTGATAGGGCAGTGGAGATTTTTGGTGCATGTGTTCATGGTTTGTTTTGCGCCAAAGAAGGCTGGATTTGACTACATCGTGTCAAAGATCCAATCAGGGGTTATTGCACTGGTGTATAATCGGAAGTTCAGCTTCTCTCAAATGTTTTTCTCGGAGTTCGTCCATCAGATCACGGCTCCAGAAAGGGAAAGATTTCTGATATCCAAGATTTGTCATGATGTTGATAAGGCACTTTTTGCCAAATTTGCCACAATCAGATGACTCTTTGAGCGTGAATGTTATGGATAAACGCATCTTTGCTGACTGTTCCTCACATCGAGGAAGATTAGCTGTTCCGGTTGCGCGTCCATTGTTTGGAGCGATTGTGGACAGGGAATTTCGCGCCCCGGAAGATGCCAACTGGGCAGGGGTCACTGACATTCAACCACAGCAACAACAACAGCAACGTCAACAACAACAACAGCCGCGAGCTCAGCCGCGTGACCCAAGACGCCGCCAAAGACCAGCCGCGAGTCAAATCCAGGCTTCCAGGCCTTCTACGAGCGAACAGCCCCAAGCACAGGAAGCAGGGCCTTCAAGTGCCATTCCTGAATCTGAGCAGATTGCTCAAACCTTGGAAGAAATATGGGCATCTGGTCCACATGCAAATGAGGATGTTGCAGCAGCATTAGTAGATGAGCTGCTTAGTCCCCCGGTAGATACAGATGATGTATTTAGAGATGTCGAGGAATATGAGCCAGAGCAGGCTGATAACGTTTTGTCATCATCTGCAAACGAATCAGAAGAGATGGAGGAGTTAGAGGTTGAAGCTCCTGAGTCAGTATCGACTGAACCACCTGTTCAAATTGGAACTTATGGTTCGAGATTGATTATCAATGAGGGTGGTTCGAGGAGGCGCGTGAACAGGGAATTGGAAGAGTCTGATTTTGAAGAAGAGGAAGTTCCTCAACTAGTGACAAGGCAACGGGCCAAACGTCACAGGTTCATGCAAGGATCATCTTCAGCTCCTGCAGATCAACCAGAAATTCCACAACATCAAGAACCTCAAACCACCAGTCCACCACCACCACCTCCTCAAGATGAACCATATATTCCTCCACCATTCATTCCTTCTCCCATTCAGTCCATTCCATCCACCTCAACCGCCTATGCTGAAAATCAGCGGTTTATGCAACTCAAGGCTCGAGTGGATTTCCAACATGTTCAAATCCTGAGCCTAACACAGGCAATGGGTGAAATTCAGGCACATAATGCAAATCTAGATAAAGAAAATGCTGAATTGAAGAAGACAGTAGAAACAATCCAAGACGAGAATGTTGAGCTAAAGACATTTGTCTGCGACCAGGCAGCCGAGTTAAGATCGATGCGCTCCCTCATTGAGCAGTTAATGAAAAATCTTCAGGCTCAGGGGGAGACATCTTGCAGGGATCAGGAAGTGCAGCATAGAGAGGATGATGACGAAGGCAATGATCCCGGTGCGAATAAAGAGTTTGAGTCTGTAGATTTTCCTGCAGCTCAAGTTACACAAGTTGAGGGGGAGCCTAGTCAAGGCGAAGGAGAAAGAGGTGAGGCTAGTTCATCTAAACAGCCTACAGACTTTGAGATCAGCGAGATGATTGAAGCGCTCATGGATCTCGAAGATGATCCACTGGATGTAGGATTTGATAATGAAGACAAAGAGCTGGAAGAAGGAGAGTTTGTGCCAGGGGAGATTGTAGACTGGCAGTCGGATGATGAAGTACTTGCTGATGAGGATGATGAAGCTGACGAGATAGTTGTGCAGCAGAATCCTATCACTGATACTTACATGATTGATGGAAACAAAATTGTTGATGCAGATATAGTTAATGTTGCTTTAAATCCTCAGCCATCGACAGAAGAACCTGCAAGAGAGCTAACTAATGAAGAAAAACGAAAGCTATGGTTCAGGGCTGAAGAGAAGGAAGCAGCAATTAAAAAGACAATGAAAGTGTCAGGTACTGGGAAGCTGTCTGAGCGAATTTTAAGCTGGTTCTTTGACAGAGATCTGCAGCTATTTATAATAAAGAGAAAAGACGGGCTTCAGTACATGAGGCGAACTTTAAAAGCGTTCAACTCCCTGCCAAAAATCGAAATCACTGCGCTAGCTTGGAAAGATCTTATAAACATTGGCAATGATCCCTACGCGAGCGTAATCGAAAGAATCATAAGAAAGGAAGGGAGATCAAGGAAGTTCGAACGTTTGAATTCAAGGGTCGGGAGAAGAGTTGAGGATCCGTCACGTATTGATCCTCTAACTGGACGACCTTGGATGAGGATTCACTATAAGCCGGCTAGATGTCTTAGAAGGGTTCCTCTCAAGCCAATGCCACAAAATATTCTGAAGAATCTGAAGTGGTGGTATGCTGACACGGAAACTGGGGAAGCGGTTATGGAAGACTTAGAAGAAAATGTTATTCTTAGAGTCTATGACCCGCTTCACCTGGTAAACCTATCTAAAGAAGATCTGCAGATTTTGTATAATTGTAAGATTTCCAGTGACGCACATATGGATACTGAGGCTAGTACGTATGAAAATGTGGTCAAGGTATGCGTCGAGAAAGGTCTGTATGCTGGTAGTGTTTTGAATCAATAAATAAACCAAGTTCTTAAATCAAATGTGTGAATTATTAGAAGCTATCGTCAAGGGGGAGTCTGTTGGTACATCCCGTGTGACGATAGCAGTCTAAGTGGTCTTACATTGTGTTTAAGCATGTGTTTGCTATATATATATTATATATGATTGATGCTTATTAGTGTTTGTATGTTTGAACTTGATGTAACGTATTACAAGAAGTTCAAACATAAAGTTCAAAGATAAAATCAATCATAAGGTAATATCATAAGTTTTATCACTTAAGAGTTTAAGTATTTTGGCTAGATTCGAATTACTTAAGGGAATACATTCGAATCTGAGATAGATTCGAATGAGTCCATAGATTCGAATAGGCTAGATTCGAGACTGTCAAGATGGACAGATTCGAATGGGCCTTGGGCCAGATTCGAGGTTGGCCCACAACAGACTCGAATCAGGGTCTATAATTAGGGATAGACTCGAATAATTAGAAGACTTTTTGCAGAATTCGTGAGGGATTAAGCAAAGGGCGATCTCGAGTTTATCAGCTAGGTGAGTGCCGTTTCGGAGAGAATTAGTACGTAGGATCGTTCGTGTGTCGTTCGTTCAGCGTCTAATAGTCTCCGTGTTCCGTTTGTTGAGAGTTGTCCGTCTAACCGTCAACGAGGATTCCGCACTCGTTCACGGATCCGCGTCTAGATAGATCTTGCAGTCATAGACCTTACAGAATTTAATATCTGCATGTAACCTAGGTTCATGAAATTACATGATTAATTTTAACCTAAGTTTTATTACTAATGAAATGGAATGCAATTGAATTGAGTAATTGAATATCTGCATGTAACCTAATTTCATGAAATTAAATGATTAATTTTAACCTAAGTTTTATTACTCATGGAATGGAGTGCAATTGAATTGAATTGAATATCAGCATGTAACCTAGGTTCATGAATTACATGATTAATTTTAACATAAGTTTTATTACTCATGAAATGGAATGCAATTGAATTGAATTGAATATCTGCATGTAACCTAGGTTCATGAAATTACATGATTAATTTTTACATAAGTTTTATTACTCATGAAATGGAATGCAATTAAATTGAATTGAATATCTGCATGTAACCTAGGTCCATGAAATTACATGATTAATTTTAACCTAAGTTTTGTTACTCATGGAATAGAATGCAATTGAATTGAATATCTGCATGTAACCTAGGTTCATGAAATTACATGAATAATCTTAATCTAAGTTTTATTACTCATGGAATGGAATGCAATTGAATTGAATTGAAAATCTGCATGTAACCTAGGTTCGTGAAATTACATGATTAATTTTAACCTAAGTTTAATTACTCATGGAATGGAATGCAATTGAATTGAATTTAATATCTGCATGTAACCTAGGTTCATGAAATTACATGATTAAGTTTAACCTAAGTTTTATTACTCATGAAATGGAATGCAACTGAATTGAATTGAATTGAATATCTGCATGTAACCTAGGTTCATGAAATTACGTGATTAATTTTAACCTAAGTTTTATTACTCATGAAACGGAATGCAATTGAATTGAATTGAATATCTTCATGTAACCTAGGTTCATGAAATTACATGATTAATTTTAACCTAAGTTTTATTACTCATGGAATGGAGTGCAATTGAATTGAATTGAATATCAGCATGTAACCTAGGTTCATGAATTACATGATTAATTTTAACATAAGTTTTATTACTCATGAAATGGAATGCAATTGAATTGAATTGAATATCTGCATGTAACCTAGGTTCATGAAATTACATGATTAATTTTCACCTAACTTTTATTAAACATGAAATGGAATGCAATTGAATTGAGTAATTGAATATCTGCATGTAACCTAGGTTCATGGAATTACATGATTAAATTTAACCTAAGTTTTATTACTCATGAAATGGAATGCAATTGAATTGAGTAATTGAATATCTGCATGTAATCTAGGTTCATGAAATTACATAATTAATTTTAACCTAAGTTTTATTAAACATGGAATGGAATGCCATTGAATTGAATTGAATTGAATATCTACATGTAACCTAGGTTCATGAAATTACATGATTAATTTTAACCTAAGTTTTATTACTCATGGAATGGAATGCAATTGAATTGAATTGAATATCTGCATGTAACCTAGGTTCGTGAAATTACATGATTAATTTTAACCTAAGTTTTATTACTCATGGAATGGTATGTAATTGAATTGAGTAAATGAATATCTGCATGTAATCTAGGTCCATGAAATTAGATAATTAATTTTAATCTAAGTTTTATTAATCATTAAATGGAATGCAACTGAATTGAATTGAATATCTGCATTTAACCTAGGTTCATTAAATTAAATGTTTAATTTTAACCTAAGTTTTATTACTGATGGAATGGAATGCAATTGAATTGAATTTAAATCTGCATGTAACCTATGTTCATGAAATTACATGATTAATTTTAACCTAAGTTTTGTTACTCATGGAATAGAATGCAATTGAATTGAATATCTGCATGTAACCTAGGTTCATGAAATTACATGAATAATCTTAACCTAAGTTTTATTACTCATGGAATGGAATGCAATTGAATTGAATTGAATATCTGGATGTAACCTAGGTTCCTGAAATTACATGATTAATTTTAACTTAAGTTTTATTAATCATGGAATGGAGTGTAATTGAATTGAATTGAATATCAGCATGTAACCTAGGTTCATGAATTACATGATTAATTTTAACATAAGTTTTATTACTCATGAAATGGAATGCAATTGAATTGAATTTAATATCTGCATGTAACCTAGGTTCATGAAATTACATGATTAATTTTAACCTAAGTTTTATTACTCATGAAATGGAATGCAATTGAATTGAGTAATTGAATATCTGCATGTAATCTAGGTTCATGAAATTACATAATTAATTTTAACCTAAGTTTTATTACTCATGGAATGGAATGCCATTGAATTGAATTGATTTGATTATCTGCATGTAACCTAGGTTCGTGAAATTACATGATTAATTTTAACCTAAGTTTTATTACTCATGAAACGGAATGCAATTGTATTGAATTGAGTATCTTCATGTAACCTAGGTTCATGAAATTACATGATTAATTTTAACCTAAGTTTTATTACTGATGGAAAGGAATGCAATTCAATTGAGTAATTGAATATCTGCATGTAAGCTAGTTTCATGAAATTACATGATTAATTTTAACCTAAGTTGTATTAATCATGAAATGGGATGCAATTGAATTGAATTGAATATCTGCATGTAACCTAGGTTCATGAAATTACATGATTAATTTTAACCTAAGTTTTAATACTCATGGAATGGAATGCAATTGAATTGAATTTAATATCTGCATGTAACCTAGGTTCATAAAATTACATGATTAATTTTAACCTAAGTTTTATTACTAATTGTTGGGAATTCGTATGGTTTTTCGTAAAAACAAAAACATTAATCATATTAACGCACAGCGGAAGCTTTTTAAAAACACGAATTCCGTACACGGATCATCAAGTAAAACATAAGATAAGTAAACGAGAAAGCAATAAAAATTCGTACATTTGTATTCTATGACAAGAATACACGAATGAGACGCTTTCGGTATCCACCGGTGATGACACGATCGAGCGGCGCCAGGCATGCAATTAAACACACGAGGAACGGGAAAAACCAAAACCCTAAGGTTTTGTTCTTTGCGGCCGAACACACTAACACCACACACACACTCATTGTGTGTTCGTGTGTGCCTTGTGAAAACCTCTCTCAATTTAGTAAGAGTATATATCTATATATATACTTGAAAGTGGTGGTTTCACTTCCACTTTTTATGCGCCGCTATACATATATATATATATATATATATATATATATATATATATATATATATATATATATATATATATATATATATATATATATATATATATATATATATATATATATATATATATATATATTAATTATATATGAGTTTTAATTTAATTAAACTCTAATATAATAATATAATATATATTTTGATAATTATTTTTATTATTTAAACCTTATATAATTATCTCTATAATTATATATCCCTTAAATAATATTTATCTTTTATATATTATCTAATAATATATAAATGACTAGATAATTATTTATAATTATCTCTATTTATTTGTTTATAATTATCCATCCAATTATCTAATAATAGATGATAATTCTAATTCAAATAAATCAATCTTTTATTTAATATCCAATAATAAATAAAAGACTAGATAACTATTTATTTAATTATCATCCAATGACAATTAAATCACTTACAATATCTTATATTGTATTTTTAGTCCCCCGTACTTTGAGATATAATTAATCACACATTAATTTAATCTCAATGATCATTTCGTGTCATAAACAATATCCAATATCATTTATTCAATAGTTTAATTGCATCTGCTCAGTTGTGCTCATCGGTGTGACCCTCAAGTGTTTTATGAAATCAGCCATGATGCAGTAGTAATGTCATCTTTACACACCATATACTAACATACTCCCACTTGTGTAAGACGACATACTGTCCTGCAACATGCGCCTAAAGGAGGTCATGGCTAGACACTTTAGGCAACCAAGGTCATAAAAACTCTGACTCCCATTCGGGCATTCTTGTTGAAACAGCCTTCCAAAAAGAAACTTAGGTTATATCCCATGCATCGCGATATTTCAATGTGAAAGCTAGGCATGGATTAGATCAACCGTAGCAAACACGATTATGTTTCTCGACTCCCTAATCTCATACTGAACTGAAACAGACAGATTAGAACACATCAGTTCTGTCCGAGCATGGCCATGCATTTCTGTCAGTATCGATCGCCAAGGGGCCCAGAAATATCTCTTCTTAGTTAAAAGAAGGTGCAAATCCCATATTGACTATCTAGGCCTCCAGCACGACTCCCACTGCAACCAGCCTCGAACCGTTATGATCACCCAGTTACGGATGACGTTAGGTTAGGCCAAATGTACAGCAGCACCCGCACTAAAGTACGTAGACATCTCAGGTACTAAGGATTACCTTTTTGAGACGACTCATGACTATGATTGTAACAACTGGCCTAAAAATATAAGGTATGAAACTCGAAAATTAAACTAATATGAAACTCGAATAATGAAGTAATAAACTCGAATGAAGTTTTTATGAATCTCGAATTATATAACAATAAACTCGAATGATATTACATGAAACTCGAATCATGTGAGCAGAAACTCGAATAATGATGTGATGAAACTCGACTAGTAAAGGCATAAACTCGAATAGTACTTTGATGAAACACGAATAAAGAAAGGATTAATCTCGAATGATAGTACATAAAACTCGAATAAAGAAAAGATTAAACTCGAATAATTAAACAAAGAAACTCGATTAAAGAGGCATAAAACTCGGATGACAAAGGCATGAAACTCGGATAACAAATGCCTGAAACTCGAATGTCAAAGGCATGAAACTCGAATATAATTATATAAATCTCGATTGACATTGCAACAAACTCGATTCACACTTGAATCGAGTTTAACATTCCAGAAAATTTTTCTAAGTGTATATATATATATATATATATATATATATATATATATATATACATATATATATCCGAAATTATCATTATCACCTTTTCTGCATGCCTTTGTACTTTTGTTAATATAAAATTTGAAAACCCATGCTACTTATCACTCTAAAAAGTAAGTTGTCCTTTAAAGGACAACTAGCATGTACTATTGTATTATTTTAATAATAAACAACATGCAACATGAAATGATAAAATCGGCCACACCTTTTTGTTCAACACTCAACCGATTTGCTTTTTCTTTTCATCATTTCATTAAAAATTTAATTAATTTATCATTATTTTAGTAACCGATTTTTCTTCTATAAATAGAAGACAAAACCCACTTCATTAAAAACACACCAACTTACAAACCCTCTCAAAGCAAAACCGGCCAGCTATAAAGATTTCAAGTGTTCTTCAAATTCTGTAAGTTTTCTTATTTACTTTATTTATAAAACATGAAAAATTAAATGCATTTACTAAAATATAATATTTTTCATTTACAACTCGATTTTTCATAATACTCGTGAAAATGTTCCATGCAAAATAAATGAATATCTTTTTTTTATGATGCACATGCTCACATATATATGTATGCATTTTCGTATATATATAAATATATATTTATACATACATATACGTAAGTATGCATGCATGCAAACCATTTTGGAAATAAATATCCATAAATCGAAAATGCACATATAAAATCCCACAAAAAAATTATTCGTACATCACAAGTACATGAAAATATTTACGAAATACTCAAACACATATTAAAATAATATTGACCCGAACTCGTAAAAATATTAGGACGAGTCCCGACCATCCGAACAAGTGCTAAACTCAGATCCGAAAACAACATCAAAACCCAACAAGGTGAGTCTTCATAGTCCCATTTTTCACATTATTATGTTTTGGGATGAAATACATGCTTCGTTTTTATATGGACACAAAAACTTCTCGATTCTATTATGTATTACATATGTGATTTCCGCCCTTATATCATGAAATCGTTAGTTGCATTTGTTTGCAAGCGCGAATAAATAGTGGATAGATCTATTGGGAGTCATGTCCCCCACTCGGGTTAGTGGTTTAGCTAACTGCGGGTGCATATATATTCAACACACGGTATTACGTATGGGAATACTGCTCGGGGCAAACTCATTCTAATTAAGCTTCGGTGACATGATGGTTTATGTAATACATCTCATGGAATTTATGATTTTATAAATTCAACACATTTGATAATGTCCATACAACTGGTCTTTTCGTGTAAACCTATGAACTCACCAACAACTTTTGTTGACGTATTTTAGCATGTATTTTCAGGTAATTAAGGCAAGTACGCCTTCGAAAACACCAACTTCAAGCTTCCGCATTCCATGGAGTCGCATGCATATTTCGAAACTAACGGAGATTTGATTGCATTATTTTTGGACGCATTAATTATGTATTAAAATCTCTGTATTACGCGAACTTCATTTCTTTCATTTTGTAAAACATTATTACAGTTTAAATCTATTTGATGTAATATTTTCGAAAACGTCCATATAGTGGTCGTTCGTTATAATTATGGTTACGCTTCCGCACTCGTCACGCCTCGCTGCCAACCGGGGTAGCAGGGTGTGACAGATTGGTATCAGATCCATAGTTATAGTGAACTAGGTTGCATTAGTATCCTAGACTATAACTGCACGTAAAAATTTCTGATTTTAAGAATATTTTTGTAACTAACTAAAAGATTACAAATGAACCTTATTAGCAGAAACCATGAGCCATCCAGAAATTATCATCTTGTCGGACTCTGAGGAGGAATACACTCCCGCAAGTCCCACGGCCACGGAAGTCTTCCCAGAAGAAGAAACCTCGGAGGAGGAGGACCCGTCGGAAGATCCGATGGAAGAGTCCGAAGAAGAATCGATGGAGGAAGAGGATCCTTCACCACCGGCGGCCCCTGCTCGCGTCCCGTATCACCCGGCCGAACCATCCTATAAGCCGTATAGACCTTATCCTAACGGCCCAAAGATGTTGTACACACCCCGGAAGCGGGTAATCATGCCGAGAAGGGAGTCTATTCCTGTTCCGACTCCCCAACCCAATCCCCCGACACCACACCGACGGGTAGACGCCCGAAGATGGACTTGGATACCGGAGACCCTCCGCGAGTGGAGGCAAATGGAGGGAGTTCCTCCAAACTTCGAGATCGGAGGACCATCCTCCGCACCTGTCTCACCGCTCACTCAAGAGCCTGCCGATCAGACCATACCTCTTCTGATCGCAAGATCTACCAGGCATGACCACCAGATCCGGTCACTTAACCTGGACATCGGGGAGATGACCGCTCGTTTAGAGCGGGAGGAGTTGCAAAACTCCAACATATATTGGGCCAATCAGCACGCCCTTGCTATACAGCAGGACGGACTGAATGAGCTCCGGCAGCAACTAGCCGAGAGCCAAGCCCGGATCGAGGAGTTGACGCAGCACCTCAGTACGATGGAAAAGGGAGAGACCCCTGATCACTCCCACACCTAGTACTTTTGCATTTCCTTTGTATTAGTAGGAAAAATATTATGTAATAGCATAGGATAAAATTTTCGGGTAATAACCCGCCCCCTATGTAAGAAAAATTTCGAGCGATTAATGAAAATTCTCAAATATTTATGTGATTGTGCTTGATGATAATAGTATTGTGCCACATCTTTAAGATTCAACTTCTTACACTATGATTTTCTTTAAACTTCAAGATAATGCCGCCAAAACGAGCCATGAATACAGCTGACATTGAAGAGCTTGTTGCCCAAAGGGTGGCTGCCGCCATAGCTACCTACGAGGCAAACCGAAATAGCACAACCAATGGGGATGGTGGTGCCAGTCGCACCACAGGAGGAACTGAAACTCACGCGAAAGGTTGCGGGATCAAAGGGTTTTTAAGTTGCAAGCCCCGGTATTTTAATGGAACCGAAGGAGCAGTCGGTTTGATCCGTTGGTTTGAAAAGCTCGAATCCGTATATCGTGTCAGCGGATGCGCGGAAGGAGACAAGGTGAAATTTGCTACTCACACCTTGCAAGATAGCGCGCTCACATGGTGGAATTCCTACGTCCAGTCTGTAGGGATTGACGAAGCCTACCAGCTCTCGTGGTCCACACTGAAACAGATGATGACAGATGAGTACTGTCCAAGAAACGAACTCCAGAAAATGGAATCAGAATTCTGGAATCTATCAATGAAAGGGACGGACGTTGCAGGATATACCAACCGATTCCATGAACTAAGTATCCTATGTCCGCAGATGGTAACTCCGGAATACAAGAAGGTTGAACGCTATATTTGGGGACTCGCTCCTCAAATACAAGGGAACGTTACCGCCTCCAACCCATCCACCATACAGGACGCCATCAGAATGGCCAACAATCTTATGGACCAAGTATCCCGGAGGAACGAAGCCAGAGCCGGGGAACACAAGAGAAAGTGGGAAGAAAAGACCGGGAAGAACACGAGTTCACAGTTCAAGAAACCCGAGACCATTAAAGCCTATGTAGCAGGAGTTGAGTCAAGGAGAAGCTATACCGGTACTAAGCCGTTTTGCACCAAATGCACCTTCCACCACAACCCTGGCCCCTGTCCAACCCAATGCGAAAACTGCAAACGTTTGGGCCATATGACCAAAGACTGTAGATCCGGAGCCCCGGGTGCCAGTGGTAGCAACCCGAGAAGCTGTTACGAGTGTGGTGCAACGGGACACCTCAGGAACGAGTGTCCAAAATTGAGGAACGAAGGGAGAGCTCAGGGGAGAGCATTTGTGTTGGGAGCAGGAGACGCTCGTCAGGACCCTCACGTGGTATCTGGTACGTATCTCCTAAACGATATTTACGCATACGTACTCTTTGATACTGGGGCTGATAGGAGCTTTATATCTGATAAGTTTAGCCAGCAGTTGAATGTTTCTACTTTTCCCTTAGACAACTCCTATACAATAGAACTTGCAGATGGCAAAATAATAAAGGCAAATAGTATCATTAAGGAATGCACATTAAAGCTAGCAGATCACTCCTTTAAGATAGACTTAATGCCTATAGAACTCGGAAGTTTCGATGTGGTGATTGGTATGGACTGGTTGTCACATAACCAGGCTGAGATTTTGTGTGGAAAGAAAGTGGTGCGAATACCACTCAGTAAGAAGAAAGTCCTCACGGTCCAAGGGGAAAAGAAGAACCGACAATTGAATGTCATATCCGGCCTAAGAACATTAAAATGCCTTAGGAAGGGTTGCCATGCAGTGTTGGTCCAGATCGTAGAAAAAGAGTCGAAGGAAAAACGACTTGAGGATATTCCAGTAGTACGGGACTACCCGAAGGTATTTCCGGAAGACTTGCCTGGGCTTCCCCCGGCTAGGCAAGTAGAATTTCAAATCGACTTAGTGCCAGGAGCTGCACCGATCGCAAGAGCCCCATATAGACTCGCACCTTCTGAAATGCAAGAATTGTCCAGTCAATTACAGGAATTGATGGATAAAGGATTCATTCGACCAAGTTCCTCACCTTGGGGAGCTCCTGTTTTGTTCGTTAAAAAGAAAGACGGATCCTTCCGAATGTGCATAGACTACCGAGAACTAAACAAGTTAACGGTAAAGAACCGCTACCCCCTCCCTAGGATTGATGACCTGTTCGACCAGCTTCAGGGATCTAGCTTCTACTCAAAGATTGACCTGCGCTCCGGCTATCATCAAGTAAAAGTTCGGGAAGAAGACATCCCCAAGACAGCATTTAGAACTCGTTATGGACATTACGAATTCCAGGTGATGCCATTCGGTTTAACCAACGCACCAGCCGTATTTATGGACCTCATGAATCGGGTGTGTAAACCATATCTGGATAAATTTGTAATAGTGTTCA
>JAANYP010008073.1:0-14238 GCA_020465985.1 Centrapalus pauciflorus
CACAAACTGTGTGACATGAGAAGCGATGTCATGAGACTTCAGGCTCCTGTTGTTGTTTCGAACGACATGCCCATAACAATTGTGTCCATCAACCCATTTGTAAATATGCCACAATTGAGTCTTTCTGTCCTTCGAAGCACGAACCAACCATTTGCATTCCGGTTCGTTAGGATGTCTTCTGTAATCCTCATGCGTTGTGTAACACTTTGCTTTGAAGAGTTTGGTGGTACTATCGACCACTATTATTTCTCTCCCCCGTGCTACGTTCCATAATCTAACAGCATGATCCAGCTCTTTTTTACCTTTGAAGTACATCCCGCATCGTATAACGTTACTCGCAGGGCTCCACATATCTAGATCCTCATCTTCGGCCCACTCGGGAAGGGATTCAGAAGTCGAATTGTGACCACCAACAGAGGTGGCGGTACCTGCCGTCGTAGTGAAATTGTATCCTTCTGGAACGTCATCTTCTTCATCGTTGTCATCTTCATCGCTATCAACGCCAGGTGATTCTTCTTCCTCTGGAGATTGCTCTGAGCTACAATCATCGTCCTCTCCAACTTCAAGACCGCCACACGTAGCCGTTCCTTCTTTTTCTGTACCACGTAGGGAAGTCGTCGGATGTTCACTATAATCATAGTGAGCAAAGTTAGACGGCGCAGGTGCCTGGTCTCCTTCGTATCCGCCTACGTTCCTTTCTTCAGAGACGGAAAATTGTTGAAACTGATGAAGAAGGTTTTGTGGATGAGAATGTGGATGAGAATCGATGATTTCCTCCAATTTAACATTAATGTGGCCGAGATATTGATGCTCAAGACCAGCGAGATAGTACATTGTCTCGAGGCTATCATCGCTAACAATCTGAGAAATGGTTTCTCGTCCATTGAACAAGTACATCAGAAGTAAAGTTAACTTAAATCTTGAGGGAGACACTTGAACATGTTGATATACCAAATCTTGAAAGTCTTTGAATGTGAATTTTTGTCGAACGACAATCGAAGTGCAATTTGTTTCAGGATCAGTGTATACAACTCCGTCTACAAAATTAACTTCACCCCCCCAATATAAGTTAACAATGAACGACATTGTTGGAAAAATTGTTAGATGAAAATATTCTATATTTGTTGTGATGTGTTAGAAAGTTTGTGGTGATATTCGACGGTTTCCACATCTCCTATTTATACACAAACTGACGCGCTACAGTGTGCCGCACTGCACAAACACGTTCTGACGCGCTACAGCACAACCACGTTCTGACGCGCTACAGTGTGCCGCACTGCACAACCACGTTCTGACGCGCTACAGTGTGCCGCACTGCACAACCACGTTCTGACGCGCTACAGTAGCCTACATGCCTACTTTGGCACACGAAAAATGGTGTTTGCGAACGTATTTGTGATCGACACCTTACATATCTTATAAGTCCATACAACGTACTAAGTACCCATATAAATGTTATGCAATTTGTTTTGCTCGTGGGCACACTTATTGAACCTCAAAGTTGGCATCAACTCACTTTCGCGCACTTCACATAAAATGACAAAAGTGGCCTACATGCCAACTTTGGCACACGAAAAATGGTGTTTGCGAACGTATTTGTAATCGACACCTTACATATCTTATAAGTCCATACAACGTACTAAGTACCCATATAAATGTTATGCAATTTGTTTTGCTCGTGGGCACACTTATTGAACCTCAAAGTTGGCATCAACTCACTTTCGCGCACTTCACATAAAATGACAAAAGTGGCCTACATGCCTACTTTGGCACACGAAAAATGGTGTTTGCGAACGTATTTCTGATCGACACCTTACATATCTTATAAGTCCATACAACGTACTAAGTACCCATATAAATGTTATGCAATTTGTTTTTCTCGTGGGCACACTTATTGAACCTCAAAGTTGGCATCTACTCACTTTCGCGCACTTCACATAAAATGACAAAAGTGGCCTACATGCCTACTTTGGCACACGAAAAATGGTGTTTGCGAACGTATTTCTGATCGACACCTTACATATCTTATAAGTCCATACAACGTACTAAGTACCCATATAAATGTTATGCAATTTGTTTTTCTCGTGGGCACACTTATTGAACCTCAAAGTTGGCATCAACTCACTTTCGCGCACTTCACATAAAATGACAAAAGTGGCCTACATGCCTACTTTGGCACACGAAAAATGGTGTTTGCGAACGTATTTCTGATCGACACCTTACATATCTTATAAGTCCATACAGTGTAACGCACTGCACAACCACGTTCTGGCATCCTTTATAAATACAAATCATTCGAAACGTTTGAACACATTCTGAGAATTGTAAAATCACTAATTTTAAATACTCAGCAAAAAAATGTCGAAACACACCGGTGAAACAAGCAACAAAGGTAAAAATACGTCATCAAACTTGCCCGATTTCATACAACTTTCCATTCAAGAGCTGAAAGATTTGAATCAAAGAGATCGTTGCTTGCTTTTCGATACGGTCGGAATACGTAAAGACTGGCAAAGCTCGATTAATCAGAAGAGGGACACCATGAAACGTCTTCGAGCCGAATGCGAGCAAAAGGTAAGTCAGCTAGAAGAGGAAAACTACAATAATTTTACTGAAAGGAACAAACTACTTGATGAGTATGAAGTGTTAGAGGCTAGAAGAAATGAAAGAGTAGGCTGGATTGAGAGAGTGAATGCCGATTTTCAGGGGCGGAACATGCCAACACATATGCAACAAACAATTCAGCATCTCGAAGCTGAAAACGAAGCTGATTGGAATGATTGGAATGCAGCAGCTGAATTATGCCGACATATTCGCCGTTTTAAACTAATGATGTCGGAAAGGAAGGAAACTATTACCCAACTGAAGCAAGAATGTCAACAAAATGTTAAACAGGTTTTGGATGCTCAGATAAATGATTATAAAAAATTACAAGAATTAGAAGATGAAGTTAAAGTTTATGAGTCAAACATCAAACAAAGAACTAGCTGGATTGAAAAAATGAAAAAATAGTATCACTAGTTCTTTGTTGAATTTCCTCCATGTTGTTATTGTACTTTGTTTAAGTAATGAATGTTGTATCTTTATGTGACGGTGCAACTCTTAAATAATAAACATGTTATTTTAAATAATATGTGTTAAAAGTGATACTATTATTGCGCAAATATATGTTTCACATGCATCTATATATATCATCCAATAATTAGAATAAAAGGTGTCATATGATTACAAGTGTCTTGATTTTATATCAGAAGTAAAAATATTTGATATTATAACATGTAAATTCGATCACTGTTTTGTAACTTAAAAGGTTTTTGAAACTTCATACATAGATCGATTATAGTATACGTCGTTTTAACTTATTAATTTAAATGGAACAATTTTTTAGTAATAATTTTAGGCAACATTGTTTGAGCAATGTACATAAACATGATGATATCAAATACTTGCAACAGTTTACTCAAGTAATAATAATCAATTAATTTATACAACTTGTTACATATCGGTTACAATATTTAATGGGGATGCTGGTGATAATGTTCAGTCCCACATCGTCGTTGCCTTCTTTGCCTATTGCCTCGACGCGGGGCAACGTCATTCTCATGTGGTGCATCATCCGTTGATGGAGAGCCTTGTTGAGACATTTGATGTTGTTCCAAAGGGAGGATACCATGTGAGTCGTTGGAATATATTGGCGAATCCCTCATGTACGGAACAACGTCATTGACTCTCGTTGGTGGATGCATTAAAGGAGAATAAAAAGGGTTTTCAATTAAATAAGGACTGAACATGTTCGTTTGGATTGGAGGTTGGGAGTCTACTGGGGTATACATATGCTGAGACTGTACTGCATCTGGCATTTGTGGTTGATAGTAATCTTCGTTCATTCGCACCGGTCTGTAACTCGATGACGACGACGACGAAGACGCCCGTCCTAATCCCAAGTGTAGGGAGCTTGATGTAGTATCTTCGTGATAGCTAGCACTACCCCCTTCATGATAATTGAATGAACCACTTGGTGCAGCAAAGTTAGACGGACCACCTTGTTCAAACACAGATGCAAAATCTTGTCCAGCATAGTTAGATGGGCCAGCTTCATCAACTGCGGCCTGACCACCAGTAGGTTGACTTTGTCTTCGACCCCGACGCGTAGCAGTTTCAGTAAAGTAATGAGGACCATAAGGGACATGTGCGGGCAATTCCGATAAATGCCTCGGTAGTATGGAAAAACGATCAGTAGCATTGATATGTTCCATATACTGTTGAGGAATTTGCTGGAATGCCTCGTTTCCAGCACCCCACTGTCCTTGTCCTTGTTGCAACTGCGTCATCCCCTCCATCTGAAAATAATGATTAAATAATGTTATTATTTATATTAAATCATTTGGCAGTTTACGAAACATAAATCTACATACCAGCATCTCCATACGTCCAGCTGTGTTCTGAAACCCCTGTCGTTGTGGTCTAAATGGGTGCACGATATGTACGACTGTGCGTTCCCAATACCAGTTCATATAATCGGTGGTGGCAATGAAGCTATCTGTGATCTCCCCGTTCACAACTCTATTATCACGATTGTGCCACTCATCGATATATTGTTGATGTTTCGCGTGCCAGTTGGTGGGGCGTCTACCACCCTTTTTACACCCATGTAACCTTTTATGCTCTTGCGGTGTGATTAAAAGGTTTGTCGGGATTGGCTGATACATTCTAAACTGTCTCATCACCCGACTGGGTAAATGAGCCTCAACAATTTCCCAAAAAACCAAAAACGTTTCACACCGCCACGAGTTCTGTCCAATCTTACATGAATCGGGAAGAAGATCCATGACATGGTCGTAAGGCGTCCACGAGAACTGTAATTTTTTAAAATAATTAAAAATATGTTGTTTAACTAACATTATTGTAATACGTTTGACTACCAAAAACAGTGGCCAGTCATGTCAGTTGGGGGGGGGCAGGATCCTTTCGATTTATAATCTTTCGGAAAATCCAACAACCCCGACCCGAACGTGACTATCCTAGACACCACCGTTATGGTTATATCGACTAGTATTACAAATACAACAACAATAATAATAACTAAACAATTGCATCGAAATTAATGTTTACTAACGGATTTTGTATGTACTTACCAAATCGTTTGTTAAGCTGGCCAAGTGTTGTCGGGCTGCATCAAGACAGTGGGCTGTCGTGTTGGTAAAACTTAAATCAGCTCGCCACCTGTTATATATATACTACAAATAGTCAAATTACTCCAACGTAAATCATTACATACACAATTCTAAAAGTATATTTCAAAACATACCTTGCACCGTACGGTTCTGAGAAATCATACATTGTTCTTACAATTCGGGGGGAGGTGGTTTTAATTCTCTCCCAGCACCATAATTGCAATAACACAAGCGGACCATAAATCTCCGCTGTTCCGGGCACTGTCGCTCTGCATAAGTTTCTATAAAGAGATGCGAGAACGGCACTGCCCCAAGAATATAAACCGCACGTCTGAAGGTCTGTAAGATGTGTTAAGTACAGCAACGAAACCCTACTGCCAGAAGAATCAGGAAAAATTGTTCCCCCGATAAGATGGAGAATGACACAACGAGCCCTTTGTTCAATTTGTAGTTGTGTCGGATTCACCAATGGGGACATTATTTCATCTAATACTCTAGCTAACTTTATTTGAAAACCTTTTAAACACCCGGGATCGGGCGTAAAACCTAAACAATTTGCACAAATTGTATTTAATTGTTCACTTGAAAAAGTATCTATACCAGTAAGAACCATACCATCGACCGGCAGACCCCACAAGACTTGTACGTCTTGTAACGTTACTGTGGCCTCACCGATCGGAAGATGAAATGTGTGTGTCTCGGGACGCCACCTTTCTACCAATGCGGTGATCAAATGATGATCAACCTTTAGGTATCCCGAGGCCAACACTCCACCAAATCCGGCCGCTTTTATTTGGACCAATACATCTTCACGGATTGGATGGTCGTTGATATAGTTCCAAAAGGTTTGGTCCGACCTCCTAGTATTCAACTCTTTATTATTATTTGGATCAGCGTTATTGAAATTTTGCCAAGCTCGATGCTGATCCCATAAAAATAATAATTCAGGGTTGTTCGGACCGGGAAATAGTTGTTGAGACATTTTTTTAAAAAATTTAAATATTTATCGTAACTTTAAAATATTTGAAATTGGTAAAAGTTTACAAAATACAGATACCGTTGAAAAATTTAGAATACAAAATCTATTAAAAGTGAAAATTTTAAAATACTAAATTAACAAAACTTAGACTATTTTTTTAAAAACTAGAAGATTTAGGAGTAAAAAGAAAGATATTATAGACTAGACTAGAAGATTTAGGAGTAGAAAGAAAGATATTATAGAAAGATATTTAGGAGTAGTTGTTATGAAAATTTTGGGAAAAGGAGTTGTTGTATATATAGGGAAGGGAAGCCGGATTTTCTAGCGGGTTTGGGTCGGGTCCGATCAGAACGCAGCTGGCCAGAGCGTGGTGATCAGACCGTGCTTCCCCAGAGCGTGGTGATCAGTCCCTTTTGCTTTTTCACATTTTCCGGTCAAAGCTGCAGATGCATGTGAATGGAAATCAGATGCATGTGAATTAATTTTGTCGTTTCTTGTCTGCGTTTTCTGCGGTGATGTTGATTGAGCCGGGGGTGGGAACCCCGGCCTGATCATTTTTGTAATAAAAAAAAAAACCGATTACTTTTAAAACTTTTCTGAAAAATTCGATCATTTCTAAAAATTTTTCAGTGTTCCACTTCCACTAATCCACTGTTTCCAGAGTCCAGACTTACAAAGTCGAAACTCGAAAGTTCCAAACGGACCGTCGCCCGTCGGAGTGTCGAACCAATTGACCTAAATTTCCAATCAACACAACAGGAGGTTAGAATTTAAGAATCGTTCTGTGAATGATTTTTGAAGATTGTCTGAAATTCTGAATCGTGATCTTCAATGAGAAAAAAGGAAAAGATTTACCAATCGAAGAGGAAGATAGAGCCGGCCAATAATAGCAATTGAAGAGGAAGATAGAGCCGGCCAGATTGAATGAACTTACAAAGAACCGTTATGATTGATTCTTGAATGATGTGTGACTATTCGTAGCGGTAGACCGTAGTTGTTCATAGCTATGCGAAAAAACATCGTGAACGTCAATCGACACAGTCAATCGCGTGCCTGTCTGCCTCGTCAAACTCAATCGGTCTCAGTTTCTTTCAAGGGTCGCTGCTGGCTGCTGCGCTACATTTTCCAAGCATGTGGACGGCTTCTGCTTGAAGAGTGAAGAACGAGGAGAATTAAGGGTTTTTGTGGGCCTGTCTGCATAAATATATAACAAGAGGTGGGTTCAATGGAGAACCTCCATGCATCGAAGAACCTCCATGCACCACCACAAATGCATCACAATTCCCCCGTAATGCATCATTATTTCCACGTGATGCATCAAATTCTCGAGTGATGCATCGATTTTTACATTATTTTCACTGGATGTATCAAATTTCCGCGTGATGCATCGATTTCTACGTGATACATTTCAGTTTTTCTAGCGATGTAATGTGGTTCTCCAAGGTTCTTCGATGCATAAGGTTCTCCATTGAACCCACCCCTATATAACAAATACCTTAGCTAATTTTTGGAGGCCCTATTGATGTGGAGGCCCTGGGCAAGGGCCCATTTTGCCCACCCCTAAAACCGGGCCTGGTTTACCTAGAAATCATATCTAGATATTGTTTAAGCTTGAAAAGCATAGTTGATACGATTTCTTGTGTCATGCACAACAAATTTATATAAAATAAGTATCTTATCCTTAGTAACATCATCATCATCATCATTAGAGTTTATTCTCTTCATTGTTAATAAGATAGTAACTTAATATGAAATTGTTGTCATATGTTAAAATATGTTATATACAAATCATCAAAATTTTGTAAAAATGAGTTTGTTCTACATAGGGGCATATTAAGGTTTATTCATAACAGTCAAGCGACCCCAATAAATTTTTTTTCATATGTTATGTATCGTCAAAAACTTTCGACTTCGATTTTTATACAAATTGGGCTCTATCTTAAAAAACAATAATCCTGTTTTTTAAAGAAATTTTTATACATGGACGTAATATGTAAGGCTACTTTTATACATGATTACTATTATAACCATTCCTATTAATATTATAAAAAATCAACCCCGATAAAAATTTGTCCTTGGATCCGATACTCATTTTACAGTTCATTTGCAAAAATGGATTACTTTTTCTCACTTTGCAAAAAATAGGTTATTTAATGTATGGGCCCACCAAAAAACGTAGCTTTTGTTTTAAACTTTCAGTTTACACCTGTTAATATTGAGACATCTTTAAATATAAAGATGTTGATTTTTTTTTGAAGTGATCAAGTATTTGTAATAATTTAATTAATTTTGCAAAAAAAAAAATCAACAAACCCAAAAAAAAAACTATTTTGTCGCTCAATTAATAATAAATACATATTAGTTATTTATTATTACAAAATATTTGTAAGTTATTATTCATCGACCATGAATAAGTCCACTTTAACAGAATCATTATGAATGACAGCGGGGCTGGTTTGGCCAGGGATTGGTCCCCAGTCCTCGTCCTGGATTATAAATCGATTTTTGTCCCCGGTTAAAAACTGTGAGTAACTTAAGCGGGGATCCTTGTGAGGTAAGCAGAGACAACCGTTTAAACAGTTAATAAAATGATGAGGCTTTTATCATGAAAATTGATGTTTAATCTAAAACGAGTAAATTAATTCATTCTTAAACTTTTAAATTACTAAAACCACCACAAAATCCTACAAATTTAGAATTCCTGAAATTATGAAAATTTGGGGTTTGCATAATATAATTACAAAAAGGTAAAATTACAAAATTTCACCATCTAAATTTATAGATAACGACAAGTAGGGTTGTTCACAGACGGTTAACCGAACCGAACCTGGGTTTCAGCCGGTTAACCGAAGCAATCGGTTCGGCAAAATCCTAAACCTAAACTGAAATTTCCGGTTTTCGGTTAACTACTTTTTCGGTCGGTTTTCAGGTTAGCCTTTACTTTTATAAAACTTGAACCATGTCAGTAATTAACTTTCGAAGATATGGTACATAACAACTATACGATATGAGAATAAAAGTTTCAACGTCATAAATGACTAAGAGTTAATACTTCATTAATCCAAAAGTGTCATCACATGATTTATATTGACAATATTGCATTGACATGTGAAACTGAAGAAAAAATCAAGTTGTGGAGTCGATTAAGTCGTGAGTCATGAAGTTGATTAAGCCGTGAACTACTGAACTCGTGAGCAACTAGCCACCTAGCAGCGAGCACTAAAGCAAAATCGCTAAAGCAATTAACAAGGAAAAATTTGCTAAAGTAAAATTGAGGGAATCATATTTTGATTTTTGAGGGAGGCTGGAACTAGATCGAATTTGTCTGTGACAATGAACTGTACGAGAGAAATGGAGAAAGGAGGCTTGGTCAAGAAACTCGCAGATACCCACAGCCCACCACCGTAACCTAATTGTCATTATTTGAGCTTTCTAATCATTCGTTTATTTAGGCTTGTTTTAGTTTACATACTTATGGTTTTTTATTGGTTTATGACCCATTATTATAAGTAATAAAAAAATCAATTTGTCGGTTAACTATCTAAAGCCAAATATGTGAACTTTAACCGAACCTAAAAATCCAAAGACTTTTCCGGTTCAGTTAACCGATCCGAGGTATGCGGATAAGTATAGTTCAATTAACTTGTTTTTCGGGACAATTTTTCCTGTTTTCGGTTATAAAATTCTCTGAACACCCTAATGATTAGCATACTTATCAACATTTAGGTATAGACTATAGTTAATTTAATACAATGTAATGTAATTTTTAATTAAAAAAAATTAGTGATTGTTGTTCAAATTTGAAATATGCTTTCCAACTAAATGGTTAAAAGTTCAAATTATACTTTAAACAATGTGTAATTTACATTTTTCATTAATAGATTCAATCATTCAAATACAAATACTTAATATCTCCTTAAAGATCAATATATTATTTTTTTGATGTCTCAAAATATAAAGTATGGATGTGCATGATAGGTTTGGGTCAAATAGGAACCATTATCGAACCATTCAGTTTAGTGAACTTATTCTTTGAATCATAAATTATTAAGAATTTGAAATAATAAACGGATCAAATGCATATTATTAAACAATCAACAAAAATTTTCATTACATAGAAGGGTTTTTAGATTTTTCGTTAAATAAATTAAGCTATTCCAAATACTTAATATCTCTAAAATATCACTATTTTCGTATTTAAAGATGTATTAAAATATAAAGTAATTGCTTGTGGATGAAATATAGATACAATAAAAGATAATATGTAAATAAGAACTTCTATAAAAGTTAAGTGGTGTAAATCAAAATTTTGTAAAACAAAATTTACGGTTTGTAAGTTCTTGTTGGGCCTCATAAATGAAATAACCCATTTTTGCAAAGTGAATAGAAAAGATAATAATAATAACCTTTTTTGCAAAGGATTTATAAAACAGACCCATATTTTACAAATTTCTCACAAATAACCTCCAATAAAAAAAACACCTAAAACTATAAGAACAGAACACGAGAGGACAAAATCCTAAGGGGGCGTTTGGTTCGCAGATTGCTTTCATCTGAGAATTGATTTATGTCAAAAGATTTGCATTATGCAAAATTTTCATTTATGAGGATTACATTAAAGAATTTGCATTATTTTTTAGAATAAATTTGTTAATCTGAAAAATACAAGATAACTGTGATTTAAAATCCTAATGAGGAGACTGGAGACTGAGTTTTTAAATACCAAAGAATGGTCAGATTTAAGAAATATTAGGAATTTTAAATATTTACTGAAATCTGCAAACCAAACATAAAATTTTAAATGCAAATTGCAATGATTCTCAAGAAATCTGCGACCAAACGCCTCTTGAAAAGTATAGAACCAAAAGAAAAGGAAGATACAACCACAAATAAACATGTCATGTGCGTGATAAGAACTAATCTAAGAGTGACGTTAAAAGAACAAATCAATATACAAACATTATGATGTTTCATCTTAGAGAATTGAATAAATATTATCTACTTGTTTAATTAATTCGGTTTTTAGTGTATGTGATCATTATTATTAATTTGTCATATATATAGTGAACTAAGTAAAAACATTTATGAAACAAGTATGTATCATAAAAAATGCATGATAAACATGCACATTTTCAAGCATCATATAATTGAAAATTGATTTAGGAGTTGTTTAAATAAAGTTGAGACAAAGGAAATGCATGAACAGACAATATTTGGTGGTTTGACCATCGAAGGGTTGAAATCCTTCCTTTGTGCTTTAAAGTCAAACTGTAAAAAAATTTTAAAAATTATTGTTTTATTTATTTTTTAAGTTTTGAAATTCGAGTTCTTTTTTATTGAATATAAATTAAGCATATTGTAGTAATTATAGATGTGGGTAGTATCATATTTCCTTCCAAAACGTGTGTTGAACACTTGTTCTCATCCTACTTTAACTTTATTAATTAATTAATCGGATAAAATAAAAAATGAATAATCTTTTGAATAAGATATTATATTTGTATTAGTTTAGACAATAAAAAAAATATAAAAATAAATAAAAGGATTATGGGTAGAGTTGTAAATTGAGAAGGAAGGTTTAGCATGTGGTACGGGAACACAACAAAAAGGAAAGGAAAAGCAAAAGGGAATCATAGACTAATGGTCCCTATTTTGATGGCACGTTTTTACATTTATTTATACATGTTTTCCTTTAATCAACCCTTTTCTCTCTCTCACATACTTATTATACTCATGTGCCTCCTCCTCAACCACATTTCAATATCTCTAAGAAATTTCTTGTTTATCATACACACACACATCACACAGGATGCATTTTTAATGTTTAATCATAATAATATAATAACGCGTATTAAAAAAACAATGTGTATAAGGTGATATTTCTTTTTAAATCCTGACAACTCATGTAAGGACCGGTGGTGAGTTGTGACATTGACCTCAACACAAGTGATGCTAATTTGTTTAATAAATGTATTGTTCATCTCTAATGTGTCTAACAATAGTGTTAATATCCAACCACTAATATTTGCCGTTAAAAAAAATTGTTAAAGTTTTGACATTAAATGTGCTTTTATTGTGAATACCTATTATTTTATTAAATTAAAACAGAGAGAGTATATAGTAGTATAGTATGCATTGTAGTTAGTAAGTAATAAGTTGGTTTATTCCCCCAATGGCAAATGGCAATGTGGTAAGCATTTTAGGCATGTGACACTTTTTCCTCTTTCCCATCAAAAGTACAATACCTTATGTTTGGGGAATTCCTTTCTTTGACCCCAAAGTAGAAATATCAAGTCCTTTTATTATTTCTTAATTTCTTATGCTATATGAGGAGTATGACATAGCAACTAAATTAAAAATAATTTAATTACAAGATTAAGGCGAGTCTTTTTATGGTTAATTAACCATTAACATCTGCTGTTATAAAAAAATCATTTCTTTATTAACCAATGGTCTAGTATTTGACTTACCAAATGAAAATTTCAAACATAAAACCCATATATATGTTGAAAAAAATAATATAACTAATGAAGAACGATGAGCATGAAGATTGGCAACACGAAAATGACAATTTTTAAACAACAATTGATTATTATACTTGATGATAAACGATAATAGATGTATAGAATGTTCACATAATTGTTATTTTCCTACATTTTAAGATTCATTCATAAAACTCTATATATAATTAATATAAAAAACTGAAATTAATCTTTGCATTGCATATGTGTATCTTATCTAAGTCCTTTCTTTCCCCTGATCTACCATCCAAGATTCAGGTATCCTCATTGCGACGGATGTAAAGACGAGCTTGTTGTTGTTTCTCGCGAGAACGCAGACATCAACTTCTCCTTAGTCAGTTGTTCAGGTCCTTGAGACTTGACAACGAATGTGTGCAACACCATGTCGTTTCGAGTGCTCATCTTCGATTCCGTCACTTTGATCTTTGATTCGTCGAATGTCTGGATCACTTTAGACACAGGGTGTGAACCTAAAGGGCAGCTTACCCTTACAATGACTTCATCCTGAGCTGTTTGAACCTCGATTGTCTCTAAACCCGACTTGCTATTCGGTGCCTGTCTCTCCGATTCCATCTCCTTGACCTTCCTTTGAAGATCGGTTATGTACGTTATAGCATCCCCAAGCAATGAAGCTTTGTCCATCTTTGAAATGTTTGGCACCACCGCTCGCAAAGCGTAGAATCTTTGGTTCAACTTCTCCCTCCGTTGTCTCTCGGCTTCGACGTGATTGAGCGGCTCTTCTCTGCCGTTAGCAGGCTTCCTGCCACGCTTTCTAGGCCGTTTTTCATCAATTGTCGCTGTTAGAGCTTCTCTTTCATCTCTTCCTGAAGCTTCGTCTGAAATCTTGGAATCGCCACTAACAGGCTGAGACGTAATGCCGGAGAAATCGATTTGCAATTGAGGTGTTGGCCTTTGAGGGCGTGCCCAATCCGTAAACGGAAGACGGGGTTCCTCCGGCTTCCGTACGGCCAGCTTTTCACGGAACTGTGGCTGGTTTAAACTGCTGAGATCCTGTCCGAAAATCTTGGACACCCTGATTGGTCTATCGCAGTAGGAATTGTTGATTATTCTTTTGTTAACCGAAATCGGTGCAGCAGCCATGTGATGAACAGAGAAGGAGGATCTGATTGACTGCAAAACCTTGGGGTTTTCGGGTATGGATCGAATGGATCCAACCTCGACAACTCCAACATCAGTGGGAACCAAAACAATAGTCTGAATGCCGGCAGACTTGGCAAGATACGATCGGAAACAGTAATCGGAAGTTGATTTCAATGCATCAGAGATCCAGACGTGGTGGCCGGAGGAAAAACATCTTCCCGGACCTCCTTCCCCTTTACGAAACGAGAAATACATAGAGATTAGAAAGAACATTTCGGTATCAGTAACCCTATCCAATCCAAAAGCATAATTATCATCTTCATCCAATCCACCAAACAAAATATGAACTTTCTGAAGAACCCTTTTCCTAATCCTCTGTTGATTCTCATCCTCCAATCGGAAACTTAAAATTCGAGCGATTTCGAATTCCTCTCCTTCTTTAGGCTCTCTACAAGATCCGTCC
>JAANYP010008074.1:0-12219 GCA_020465985.1 Centrapalus pauciflorus
ACATGACCCCTCGGGTTGTCTTCGCTTGAAGATGGAAACTTCCCTTTCTCTCGTTCCGACATCGTCTTTTGCAATTGACCCATTTGATTAACTAGGTCTTGGATGGTGGCTTGTTGGTTTCGCATAAGACTATCGTTGCTCTCGGTGTACCTAATGAAAAACTCTTCCATTGATGGCTTGTTCGCGGATGATGATGGATGGGAGTTCATTTGTTGGCGTTGGTTTGATGAACTAGCGCCTCCCATTCCCGATGATGATACTTGTTGGTCGTTGGGTTGCCTCCATCGGAAATTGGGGTGATTCCTATTGTTCGGATGATAATACAATTGGGATGGCGGCCGATAATCTTACTTGTCCCCTTGAGACCACATTGCTTGCCCATGCATCGCATAGATCTCCTCATTATTGCAATCCCTAGCCGAATGTGGCCCCCCACATAACTGACAAGTCTCTTGAACAACATTGGCCGCAGATGGTCTTTGGAGAAGGCTAATCTTTTGTTGGCAATCACTTGCGGTGTGAGGACCACCGCATAGTCGACATGTAACCTCCACATGTTTCGCCGATTGAGGTTTAGCTAAGATTGCAATTTGTTTGCCCATATCCGCCGCGGTTGTAGTTAATTGTTCAAATGCATCGAGTTGACGAGAGGCACTAGGAACGGCCCTTCGTCGAGAAGCATTGTAATGGCTCCCATTTGATGCCATTTTCTCAATCAACCTTTTCGCTTCCTCGGGGGTTTCATCCAAAATTGCCCCCCTTGCCGCCGCATCCAAAGAATTTCTTGTGCCCACATCAAGGCCATCATAAAATGTTTGAAATTGATCATATAAGTCCAACCCATGATGTGGACATCGCCTCAAAAGACCTTTGTACCTTTTCCATGCTTCGTGCAAAGTTTCATCCGTCATTTGAACAAAATTGTTGATGTCACTCTTAAGCTTTGAAGTCTTGGAAGGCGGAAAGAAATTCATCAAAAACTCATCCACTAGTTGTTCCCATGTCGTGATAGATTTCGGATCCAATGATTTAAACCATTCTTTAGCTTCACCCCGGAGCGTATAAGGAAATAACCTAAGTCTAAGCGCCTCCTCCGGCATTTCTCGAATCTTAATCATATCACATGCATCAAGAAAAGCGGTTATATGGTCATTAGGATCTTCCGTCTCATACCCCTCGAATGGTAGCATTTGGTTAAGATACGTGAGGTAATGAGATTTAACTTCATAATGAACCGCTTGAACTGCCGGATTTACAATTGCGGATCCCGTACCCGCATTTGATGGTTTCTTTCTCTCCCGAATATATCGTCTATCCGCTATTGGAGTAGTTGGAGGAGATTCGGGAGGTGACTCGGTTTTGGGTTCCGAAAAAGGTGTGACGGGAGTTTGAGGTTCCGAACACCCTTCTTTGGAAGTCCTTGAAGATGCACTTATTGGTGTGCATTCACCGAAACTAGGACCCAGTATATCTATGTGGAATTGTCGGTTCTTTCTATGAATGATCCTTTCCGGGTCGGAATATGGCTCGACAAGGTCCGGATCTGAGATACGTTTCATAAACACCTACAACACACGAGAAAAAAGAAAAGTGAGCTTGTACAAGAAAATTAACAAAAAGATAACTTGCTTGATGATAAATCAACACGCAAGGATCGACTAATATAGAGACTAAAAGTTGTTCTCAAAATCACCGTATCCCCGGCAACGGCGCCAAAAACTTGATGTCTTAATGGTTATATACCAAAAATAAGAACTAATAGACAATTAGGCAAGTGTACCTATAGTTTAATAGCATATAAATGGCAAGAACCGAGTTATCGATCTCGAGGACACAGTGTAGAATGATGATAATAAACTCGTTGTCAATAATTAGCCTAAATGAAAATGATGTGATTTTTAGAAAACGAAATGCCAAATTTAGAAACTATTACTCAATTAAAACTCTTTCACTAAATGCTACTTGAATATAAAAATAATGCACTAAGATTAGACAATTGCAAATGTTTAAAATCAGAGAATAAAAGGTAATCATTCAAGTTTACTTCCCCCGCACATAGATGACTAGAAATTAAGCATAACATAGTTAAAGGTTAAGAAAGTATAATCAAGTGTCACAAACTCCTCTTTCAACTTGTTTGTTTTTAAATTAAAAGATTAGATAGTCGGAATTCTCCTAATAAACTAACCGATTAATTACACAAAGATAATATTCATACAAATCGATTTCTTGAAAGGTGAATCTACTTTCGCAAATACACATATAATGCTAGATTTTCATCCAAACAAAATATTCTCGTTGATAGAATCTAAAATACATGAAATAAATCCTTTCATTATTTCTAGCTCAAGGCCAAACATATCCATAGACAAATTCGTAAAGAATGATTAACAAATCAGTTTTAGCTTCCGCTTTTAAACAACTCATTAATCACCAAATGAAACATGTAGTTTAAATATCCATCAAGAGATAAGTCTAACAAGGAATCGAAATGATAAACACCTAAAAACTTGCTAACAAATGTGCATCTAATGTTTGGGGGTTGACAAACCCAAATGGTTACAAAGAAAACTACTCACTAGCCATAGAGAATAAACTAAAAACACAAATAAAAGAGAGGTACATCTAAGTAAACGATGGTTATAGAGAAAATTCCCCCAATGATTGTCACACTAACACCACTTGCATCAACTTTAACTCCTTCACGTGCTCTCTACAGGAGAATTTTCGTAGCCTCCAACTTCAAACCCTAGGTATTGATTAGACACTTCAATTTCAGAGAAAAGATGCTTAAATAGCATCAGATCCAGGACTGGTCGCGCCGCTACCATTCAAAAGGTCGCGTCGCTACTGACTGCTGTACGAACAAGTCAGATTCTGCTGCTGAGGGTCGCGCCGCTACCATGTTTCTGCTTTTAATCATCAGAAATGGCACGAAAAGTCACGACGCGAAGGTGAAAAGGTCGCGCCGCGACCATGACTCTGCTCATGGGACTGCACAAAATGTTCATCTCTTTCCTTTCTTGTCACGTAGAGGAAGGGAAACTCTCCAAAATGGGAATAACGGTTTCAAGCAACCTGAAAACACGAATATAGCATAAATAGATACGATAAAAATGTGTTTTAAATAAAAACCGGAAAAACTAGGGGTAAAAGTGACGCAAATATATATCCGAAAAGCGATGCATCAATATATATAAAAGAAAATGTCTAGCGCTATGTGTCGCATCCTCGCTTGATAAAATTTCGTTTTCTCGCCTAATTTTCTATATACAGTTCTTCTTAATTAGTTATCTATTTTTTTTAAAAAAAAATTGAAGTTAAAATATAATTAAGTAATGCCTAATTTAACTCTTATATATAAAAAATAATATTTTTATTTAAATAACTTTCAGAATTGACTCCTAATGTTAGCTAATTATGCATTATTTTATATGTTTAAAAAGTAAAAATAATGCAACATTTTATAATTTATTTTGAACATTTTTAAATTTCATTATGTGTAAATAATAAATTTTTATTTATACATAAAACCTTAAAATAAAAAGTTTAAAATAGATGAGACCCGATAAATACTATTCATACATATTTAAAAATAGAAAAATTTTAGTTTTCATTAATAACAACAGATAATACTTTTTTAGAAAAAATTTAACATTTTTGTGTGTAATTGACGTTTTCTGTAAAATTTTGGTAAATATTATTAATAAAATATCCACGTTCTACGTGAGTTAATAACTAGTCTTAATCTAAAAGAAAACATTAGATGATGAGGTTTTAATCGATACGGATACCTTAATTGTCATAATAGAGTTTTCTTACCATTAAAACTATATCAACATTGTTAAAAATATTTTAACTCTCAAAATTTCTTTTATAATGTTAAAATATGTGTTTAATTTACATATTCAGAATTTTATTTTTTTTTGTTATCTAATATGTATACCTTATCAGTTATATATTAATTTGTTTTTATACTCTAATCTCAAAATGTTATAACATTTACAACGTATAGGTAAAATATTAGTTATATAATGTTTATGCCTAGTTTTTAGCTATACCTTTTGAGGTGTCACATGATACTGTTAGATTTATTTAACATTGTTATTATATATTTTAGGGTAAATTACAATTTTCGTTCCTATGATTATATATTAATTAAGGTTATGATCCTTTTTATCTCGAAATACAATATCAATACATGTGGTTTTCGTTTTGTTATGATTTTAGTCATTTGACCAGTCATTTTTTTAAGAACTGATACTTTATTTCAGTTTTGGTCCCTAACCAAATACTTTTTCTAATATTGTTTTTATTTAATTTTTATTTATTTTATATTTAATTTTTTCTTTTTATTACAATTTAACTAAATTTATAATTTTTTAACATGTTGTTTTTATCATCATCATTATCATTAGTTCAAGTAATAGTTATATACATTTATTTTTAAGTTTTAGTCATTATTTATTACCTTTTAATTTTTAAAAAGTATAATTATATATGTCTTTATTTATGTATCTTTTACAATATTATATATTACTTCACATAAATACTTACTTATCTTTAAATTATTTACTTTGTTAAATAAAAAAAAAGTTTTGATTTGTTTTAGAGTATAAGATATATATAGAATCAGATTTATCAGCGTACCTATGAGATTCCAGCGTACCCTAATGTGAATGATCATTCACATGTATTTTTTTTAATAAACATGTATATGACAACATTATAAGATTTTTTTTTCAAAAGTAGAAACATCATAAATTTGTGAATGGTAAAAAAAATCATGTGAATAGTCATTCACACCATTCACATGGTGTGAAATGACCATTCACATGGATGACTATTCACATAAATATGCATTGAGCATTCACATAATTTTTAAGGACACAGAATGTGTGAATGTATGTGAAATTCATATATCATGCGTATAACATTAAATTAAACATGGTTATGAGAAAAAAAATTAAAAAAAGTTTTTTAAGGTTGGTACCTTCGGATGCACTTAATTTCGAGATGTACTTTTTTGAACCTGACTATATATATATATATATATATATATATATATATATATATATATATATATATATATATATATATATATATATATATATATATATATATATATATAATGTTTTAATAAAATATATATCTTTTGTTAAACAAAATTTTTATATGTATATAATTTGCATGTAATAGTTAAAACTTAACAAAATATATAAACTTGAAATACTATATGTAAATTAGTTTGTAACTTAGTAGGGAGTTTTTGTTATACTTAATGGATTAATATATTGAACATTTATAATTTGTCTGAACATTAATATATAATAATTAAATTAGAATAGATAATATGTTAAATTGTATACTTCATTAATTTATAACCATGAACATATAGGGTTTATATAAATACAAAATATTTAAATTAAAATGTATAAATTAATACATATATGTATAAATATGGATAAAAAAATTGATTAAATTTATAAGTTTTTATATGAAGTAATATATAGTAGGGACAATAGATAAATAAATTAAATGTATACATAGTTATAGTTTTTATAAATTAAAAGTAAAAATAATAAATACATTTTGAAAAAATAAATGTATAAATAGTTCATTATGTATTTAAAATTAATTTGTATGAATAATAATAATAATAGTATTGACAATAATCATCAAAAATACAACATGCTAAATTTAATCATATACAAGTTATTTCATTTATTACTACTTAGTCATGTAAACACTTAAATTATAATAAAATAATAATACTAAAACTAGTATTGTTAATATCAAATAAATAATAAAAAATACAACATAAAAAAAACTAATTACATCAATTAAATTTTCATCGTAACTGTTAGACAATATTTCAAATTAATAATAAAAGAGTAAAAATTCATTAATAAATAAAATAGAAAACAAATAATTTAAATATTGACCAAAATAAAATAAAATGAAAGGACAAAGCCGTCATTTAAAAAAATGGACAAAGTGATCAAGACATAATAAAACTTATGAAACGCCAACTATAAAAGTATTATAACTGTAATTTTATCGTGAAAATGACGATAGCCATAATTTGTGTATAAACACGTGACAAAAATTGTAATTTATCCATTACTTTATAGTTTGATAGAGTTAATTGTGATAGAATGATATCATAAATTGTGCTATTAATGATAATTTTTTCCTCCTCTTGGTAATTTTTTTATTAACATCATTAACATTGTAACACTAGAAATAAAAATTCTTTATCCATCATTATTTACATAAAAAAATATTATTGTAAAGATTTATATTGCAGCATTGCTATATGTACACCATCATTTCTTAATTTTACTAATCATACATCCCCTTATTAACATGATTTTTGTTAATGATGTGGGACTGAATAATTAAAAGTTAATCTCATCTAACATTAAAAAAGAGGTGCGTGATTAGCAATTGAGGGGGGTGTACGTATAGAATTGTCCCCTTTTTTATATGTTTTTCGAATATTAAAAAACGATATATAGTATTTTGTGAACAATCTCTTTTACAAGTTAGAAGAGATCCAAATTACTAGCTGTACTAAAATTTCATGATCATTTCGTGATATAAAAGATACATACAAACATATATGTGTGTTTGTGTTGAAAATGATTCACGTAAAAATTATAAATACTGTGATAATAATAAAAACCAGACAAGTTTTTTGCATCATCAATTATATTTTTTGCATATATGATTTTCGTATAATAATTATTTTATTTAAACTGCTACAAAAATTATATCTCTATAAGCATTTACAATTCTTATAATATTTATGATTTGTATATGTTTGTACGTGTACTCTATAGAATCGGATTCTTGTGAGAACCATTTATTTTGAAAGAACGTAAGAACCCATACAAATGCATAAATTTTTTGAAACTTAAATTATAACATAAAAACATTATTACTCTTAAATATTAATAAGTATCATATCTCATAGTAATTTACATTTAAAACTTAAAATTTATGGTCTACATGCATCGGTTTAAGCATTATTATACACAAATTTTATTAAATTCATAAAATGTACAATAAGTACATACATTTTATCATTAAATACACAAAAAATTAATAAATATATAAATTAAATACACAAATTTTAAAATAATTTTTGCATAATAAATGATTTTTACGGAAATTTGACCATGTACATGTATTTCAATAAACTCGTTATTAAAAAGTACGTTTCACAAAGGTTGACCATGTATATATTTTTTATTGTAGAATTCACACACTCATTCAAAACTACCATTAAATATACACATCTGTCATAACCACACTCGAATTCCTTATCTTAAAATCTTCTTAATGCATTGTACCGTTATGAACCTTTTGAATTCTATTAATCTTATTGTAAATAATTCTATAAACTATTTGAATTATATGAATATTGTTACAGACACTTGTTGATATATATATATAAATATATATATACATATACATATATATATACATATACATGTATATATACATATATATATACATATATATGTATATATATATATATATATACATATATATGTATATATATATATATATATATATATATATATATATATATATATATAGGGTCAGGTTCTATGGGGCACCTGTATGCATTGTGTACTTTAGGAACCTGTATGCACCATTAGATCTTGAATTTTAATGGTTCAGATTGCAGTGGCAAAAGGGTAATTAACTTGAAAATGGGTGCACGGGTGCATAACTTCTCGCGTGCGGAAGGGCAAAATCGGAAGATGCTTGAATTAGAAAATATTCTATCTGAATCTAAACAAATATGATGCATCTTCATCCAATTTATTGGATTCGTCTTCAAACACGATGCATCTTCATCCAATTCAATTTCAAACATGATGCATTTTGACCATATTCATCATCGTTTTTGTTCCATTATTATGCATCACCAAAATCGTGATGCATTTCTGCCATATTCATCCTCGTCTTTGTTCCATCATTATGCATCACCAAAATCGTGATGCATTTCGACATTTGAACGTGTTAATTTCATGATGCATCTCTGAAATTTAAATGTGTTCATCAACGTCTTCAATGTGTTCATCATTATCGTGATGCATTGTTGTTGTACATCATGTTTAAAACAACAGCGATGGTGGTGCTGGGTCTGACGGTAGTAGTAGTGGTTGTCTTGTGAAAACTGGTTGAGAGAAAGAGAGATGGAGAGAGGCTAGCCATGAAAGAGAAAGGGAAAGAGAGAGAAAAGGGGATGAATTTATAGGAAGGTGGTTGATCATTTTATTTAGTTTCCTAAATAAATGATAAATATTAAATTAAATCTTATAATTTAACGATTTATTATTAAGCATTCCCAAAATGCCCTTAATGCACCCTTTGTAAACAAACAATGCATTTTTGGTTCCTATTTGGTTCCCGATGCATATGGTGCCCCATAGAACCTCAATCTATATATATATATATATATATATATATATATATATATATATATATATATATATATATATATATATATATATATATATATATATATATATATATATATATATATATATATATATATATATATGGTTGGTTCCGGTAAGAACCCCTCAATTCAATGATAACGTGAGAACCACCCTAAATTTTATGCATTTAATGTATAAAAATATGCATTTAATGCTAAAATTTATATATTTGATAAATTTATACATTTCATGTAAATATTTACACATCTCATGATAAATTTGTTCACTTTACGTACGAATTTATGTATTTGACAAAATTTGTGCGTTTAGTGTATAATTTAATTAATTTAATTTTTAAAGTTAATTTGAATGTTATATTATGATGTTTATTACCATTAAAGACAATAATAGTTTTAAGTTAGATTTAAGTGTGTGTAATATATATATATATATATATATATATATATATATATATATATATATATATATATATATATATATATATATATATATATATATATATATATATATATATATATATATATATATATATATATATATATATATATATATATAGGGGAGGGTTCTTCTAAGAACCACAAATATTGTGGGAACCTAAGAACTAATCTCATCCATTGATTTCATAGAATCAATGGCTTAGATGTAAGGTGACATTTTTGTAATTAAGAAAGCTTTAAGGGCTGAAAATGTTGGACAAATGGGCGGTTTAGGGGTAAAAGGGGGATAAAAAAAAAGGAACCGTTCAGTTTTCAAAGAATAAGTCACGCTTCTTCTCCATCATTTCCCTCCCTCGAATTTCTCAACCTTCTCTCTACTCTCTAAAAACTTCCGCCGGAGAAACTTGATACCTCGCCGGAAGCCATGTATTCGTCGTCGGCGACTGAAGAAGAAACGCTAAACGAGTTGTACAACAAAGCAAAGCGTAAGAACAATGCGATTCTTTTACTAGAAATGGTTTTTTTTTTTTTGAAAATTTTCGATGACCTGCATTTTGGCGAAAATGCATTCTACAGGGAAGGGTGTTTCTAAACTAAAGGGGAAAGAAGATGACAGAGTTAAGGTGAAAAGATTTGCTTCGAGTAAGCCAGTACGATTGTCGTCAACTGATGAGTTTGGTAAGGTTTTTTTTATAGTGTTTTTGCCTTCTATGATCATTCTATGGAAGATAAACAGTCGATTTGATGATTATGATGATTATTTGGAGAATGTTTTATGTATTTGGCTTATTGGGAGGGTGGGGTTTCTGAAATGTATATATAAAAACCCTAGATTTTTGGGTTTGGGTCAATTTTTGATTATTTTTTGGGGATAAAAAAGAGTTAAAGAAGAGGACGAATATGTTATTCTACGTAGAATGAGAAATTTATCGATGTTATTTTTAGGGTATGTAATGTTTGATTCAGGTTAGAAAAGTATTCTACTACCCATTGGCCTGTGAAGTCTGATGAAATGAATGATATTCTAAATAGAACTCAATATACTTCAAGAAAAAGAACTTTAATGTTATCTCTCTTTATTTCTCTTAATACTTGGAAGAACGATAATTTGATTATGATCTGTCCGTTATACGTAAATGATAAACGTTATCTGTTTAAAAAAGTTGCTATTCTACGAAGAAGCATAACATTCTACATAGAATGTTTTATAGAATCAAATATTCTACGATATGATTCTATGCTCAATAACCGAAAAATGATTCATATACAACCTCTGTTTTGCTTTTTAGGGGATCATAATCTTAAATAAGTCCTATAACATGATCTGATAATTTAAATTTGGCAGAATCTTCCGAAGAAGAAAAACAGAAAACAAAGAAAACCCGAAAGGGGGGTAAACTAAAGCATGTGAGGACTGATGACAAAGAAGAAGGAAGTGAAACTAGGGACACGATTTCAGTGTCCTCGAAAAAGTCAAAGAGAGGGAAACTGAAAAAGATTCCTAGCCGGCGGACGAAACGAGAAAAAATTGATAGCTCCGATGATTCGGAATCATCCGTCTCATCATCGTCTGAAGGTATAATTTATTTATCTGAACAAATAAGAAAACACTGTTTTTTTTATAAACTACGTGTAATATAAAATTTCATTTTCCGTATAAAATTCTCAATAGAATGAGATTTATCTACATAGAATAAGTTCATTCCCCATAGAATATATTTTAAATATGTGAAAGAATTTGGTTTACTCTAGGTATAAAACATTGATAAAACTACCCAGCCCTCATTTTTATCTTCATCTTACTAATCATTTTTCCATTCTATTGTAAATAACCTATCGGAGAACATAATGATGCTAAACCGACGAAGATGATTTAAAGGAATTTTCATTTTATCACAGATAAACGAGTGAAGACAAAAAAGAAGAAGGAGCGTAAAAGGAAAAGAGAGGATACAGGTTTTGATATTTCAGAAAGATTCTTGGATGCAATTGTCGAGAAACTCGCATCTAAAACCAAGCAACATGCTTTGGGAGAAAAAGGGACCAAAGGAGGGAAATTTCAAAGGGATAAACGACCAAGATTGACTCGAGACAACGTTAAACGAGAAATCAAGGAGGAAGCATCGGTCAAAGATGAGGATGTGGATGATCAAACGGAGTTATGTAACAACCTAACTTTTGCCAAGCATGTAATAATTGATTTCGAGATAATAATATAATTTTATTACATTAATTATAATGTAATTTATTTAAGTTTGAAATTATTTAATTAAATAATTTCAATATGTTATGAATAATTATAGATGATTAAATTTAAAGATAAGTAAAATACAAAAGTTTAATGGGTTAAAATTATAATATAACTAAGTGATATATAAAAATGAAATTAATGATCAATTAAGATCATTAATATCAAAAGCATCTCTCTCTCTACTCTCTCTCTCTAAGCATACGGTTCTTCAACAAATCCACAAGAAAATTCATCATAAATTGCAAGTAATTGAAGAATCAATACAATTGAAGGTTACAAGAAGCAACAATCATCATCAATTAGCAAGATTTAGAGGTAACAATTTCTTAAAAATGTTGAAATTATGAAGTTTGGTTCGGTTTTGTATATAACCGAAACCAAGAATTGTATATGTGAAAAATGTGGTTGCATGTAAGAAATTTTAGTAGAATTTGATAAATTAAGTTAATAGATGTTAAAAGAAACAAAGATTTTAGTTTTGATCATTCAAAATGTGATGGAATCGGAAATTTTGTTCTTGACAAAAAAATGATCTGTGTGTGTTTTTGCAAGTACCGAAACTCAAGTTGTGGGTACCGAAACCTTAAGGTTTCGGTACTACCACACTACTGAAACCATATGTGAGAGTTTGAGTGTGTTATGTATGTTACCGAGACCCACAAATAGGGTACCGAAACCTTGTGGTTTCGGTAATAGGTACCGAAACTAACCAAGAAATACTGAAACTATTGAAGGTACCGAAACCTGGAGGATGATACCGAAACTAAGATATCTACCGAAACCTTTGTTATATACTGAGACTTTTTGAAATACTGAAACCTATACAGAAACCCTTAAAGTTTCGGTATAGTACTAAAAACCACACAAAACTTCCGAAACTTTTTACAGACATATATATATATATATAGTTACATGTGCATGTGTGTATGTGATATATGTATATATATATATATATACATAATTCGTGTGTGTATATATATAAGACATACATATATATATACCAATCTTGTATATATATATATATATATATATATATATATATATATATATA